>JARYHS010006518.1:4483606-4556255 GCA_031002005.1 Vandiemenella viatica
AGTACATATATATACCATGTCATACACAAGTACATATATATAAATTATAAACACAGGGGTTCCAGGTCATTTTGAGCGACGAAGTAGATATAAACCCAACTTTTCGGAAAATGTGAAATTTTCCTGATTTTCGAAAACGGTAGCTCGCTTAGTTTTGAATTTAGAAAAAAACTTTTTATTACAAACGTTGTACGAAATTTTGCCCTATTTCAAATTGGAAATAAAGTATTTCTTGCTAGGACTCACCACGAAGGAGTTATAGACGGAAAACTGAAATGGTACCAAAAGACTGACGTTTCTTGGCCACAGAAAATTGTGCCGAGGGTGTCGGAGGTAGAAAATTTGGTTTATGCATACTCTCACCAATATATGCAATGTAAGGAAAAAATCTTCTACGTGATATAATGGAAGGTAAAACCACCCTGTTACTGGATTAAATATATTATACTAATGACTATTGTAAGTATGAACTCAAATTGCTCCATGATCTGGCTCAGGGACAAGGCCTTTGTTGCTGCAAGTGAATAATTCGTTTCCGGAAAGGCGTCACGAACTAAAGAATAGTGATAAATATTCTTTAAAGAAATCCGGACAAAGATACCAATCTAATTTATATTTTGGCGGTACCTGCTATTACCAAATCTAACTACAGTTAAATGGATTAAAAAATGTTTGAGAAGGTATTGGTTCAGAATTCTGCTTTGGACACCCTTGTTTCCTCCTATCATATTGGATCCACTGTCATATCTTTGACATCGAAAATCGTTCATATCGAAATCGAAATTTTGTAAAGTATCATTAATATACAGGCCAATGAGTCCAGCTCCCAGGTTCGAAGTCACCGGCTTGTAAGCAATAAAACACTCACGCACTTTGACTTCGTCATCATTAGTGTCAGCAGAAACAATTTTAAAGATAATTATTCGACGTTACTGACATCAGGAGATCAATTTAGTATGATGGAAAAGTATTTAGATGACTTAACCATAGTCAAAATTTTATTAAGAACTTCAATCGTTTTAAATACATTTTCCAAAATAATAGACTTTAATCTCCTTATTAGCAATACGGCGAAAATGCTCCATCATCACAGGGTCATATTTTCCTAGCAGTTGCAGTATATCCAGTTAATTACCATTATTAGAAGTATTTACTGTTTCAGATCCAAAGCTTCCCCTGAGCAAGAATTATTGCATGTTAAAAAGAATATTTTGGACATCATTCATTCGAGGACAGCAACCCACCATGATTTTTCGTCTTCAATCAATATTTACAAATGCTTCTCTATTATATTGAAATTCGTTAGTCTAATCAATGCTTCTATCCAACTCAGCATGGTGTTCTGGCGATTTGAGGAAGTTTGGTGAGTTTTGAGATGCTCTGATAAGTAGCTCCAGTCATCAAATTTTCCCAAATAAGAGACTTTCTGTTGAATAAACAAGCCATCTTCTATTATAAGTTTCTACACTTGATATTAATTTTGAGAAATGACGTCCACGATTTTTTTCTTGGATTTTTTCATTGCTCGAATAATTATTTCATCTCTGATTGCAGGGTCAATGAGCGATCATTTTGAAATATTGTAAAGGGGAGGGCTTTTACGTTGGTGTATGTGTTTGTGTGTCCCAATTAACGTAACGTGGATTACTGAATGCAGACCGAACATAACCTTATAATCACATTCTGAATATCAACATCTACACTAATCACTGCAAAGCCAACTAAACCCCTATTTTCAGGATGGAAAACCGAATGGGCGGGTCAAACACACACTTTTAGCATGGGCGTTATCACTGATATTATGAAATAGTGCTTACCTTTGACGAGTAGAAATGTAGAGCTTTTCTTGTGGCGGATGCCGGAAGATCTTAACATGTAATCTGACACCAGGGCAGTCGATATTTAACGTAGAGACTCCGAGCTACGCTTTAGATAATATTCCGAAAGACATTTGTGGGCAAAGTAACCACAGAAAACTACTACCTTCAACTTAACACATTCTGACACTGAAAACCATTTTATATAGCTCATTAGGAAGGCAACGTGAGTTCTTTAACCAAGAGTGTTATGAGGTTAGTGAAACAAGACGCACAAATACAATTTAACAACATTTATTGATAAAAACCTAACTATTACACATCGTCCGATACCTTATGACGGATTGAGGAAATAACATGTTACAAAGCTCACCTAAGTCATAATGAACACTTAGAAAACGTAATGAAACTGTTAACACTCATCAAATAACCTCCATTAGATAACACGTTAGACACAACTGTTCCCATAATTAATACTTTATAACTTTACGAAACCTAACCAATCAACAGACATTGCTATTACGAGGCAAGCCAGGACAGTGAACCATTATTCGTCTTACCTGCTACTCAGATGTTCTAGTAGCGACTACATCTTCTCCTCGAGAATGCTTCCAACAGAATGAAGAAGGAACAATATGGCGATATCGCCTTTATTCGCCAAGGAGCGTACCGCGCCATGTGTATTGACAGCCGCCATTGCTCAACCAGCCAATCATAGACAAGAACACTTGTGACGTTGACTTCTCAACTTGGTGGTGGGAGCTTTGTTCCACACCAGAACACGCTAGAATATTCTATGCCAACTGCACGGACAACGCATGCCGTTCACGTGTTCATCGCATGTGTCGCTACGCAGGGCGTAATGCAACCCGCAACGCTAGCATTTCCGCTGCGACCCACAGCTGCTCGAAGACAAGAGCCTCAACTCGTATTAGCAATGAATACATTAAATACATTTTTATTCCCAAATTACTACCGTCCATTACAATATCATCATAATTTGGGACGGTGGTGGTATGTCTGGTATATCTGGTATATCCCATTTTGAAGTGCAGACGACGTTGCGGCCATAGCAAAATCTTGTACACGCTATTCTTTATAATTATGAGCCTCGTCTGAAGAACTTCTATAAAATGAGTTTTCTTCCGTCACGTGTTGTACCAGTTCTGATGATGACGGTTCAGATGACATCTCAACTCTAAGAAATTTTGAAAGCATTTTTGAAGCCTCCTTAGTTTCGCCTTGGTTTATTTATTTTTCTTCTTCTTTTTTAAGAAAAAAAGGTAGCGACATTTCTATAATATTTACGCTACCAACGTTAATTGCAATCACTTAAGGTCTAACATTGTAGAAGTAGATAAGCAGATTGAATCTCGGCTCATGCACGTGCACCTACATGCAAATGACTGTGCCGGATCTAGGGGGTCGCTAACCGGGGCGCCTACCCGGGAGAAAAAATCATGTTTAAAGGGGCGGTAAGTGACAAATTCGTGAGCGGAACCTTCATTCTTAGCTCTACTGCCCAGAGCGGCAACCTTCGGGTGGCAGCAAAATCAAAGAACAGCTTTAAACTGCTGCGGGCGCAAATTCATAAATTGAACGGGTGGCAGTCAAAGGTCTTTGACCCTGCTCGGAAAATTCGTAGATCCGCCACTGGTGAATGGACTGCAAGACTACAGCCGAAAAAGCAGGAAACAGGTGCGGGAGGCGCTGCACCAGAGAGAGGTAACTATGGGACGATTTGTGGTTTTCTCGAATGGAGTAACTCGAGCTGAATCGGTCTATATATTAAACACAAGATCTTACGTTTTAAACTCTTCTGGGTGATTAATGATTTTTTTTAAAAAAAATATGTGAACAGCAAGCTGGATTATTTTAGAAGTTATTTTTATTTTTTTTGCGCAGACGATCTCTCGCTGCATTTTCGGCGCCCCCCATGTGACGGCGCCCGGTGCGGTCGCACCGCTCGCACCGCCCTTGGCTTAACGTAAGTACAGGGCGTTCGCCGGGAAACGCTACCCTCCCAGTCTGTTGCCGTCGGCAACTTGCTGGGACAGTGGAGCCAGCAACTCCCGCCACACGGCGCCGTGAATCATCGCACTGTAGCTAGTTTGTGACTTCAGTCTCTTTTTAATCAGTGTTGTGAATAAACGTTTCTTTGCGCTTTGGCTGGTTTGGGGCTTCATACTCTTACTAATCTGTACCGTGTTTGAGTGTGAGTAAAATTATGGTACGTTACAGTTTGCAACAAAGAATATTTCTCTACGATACATATATGAAGAAGAAGTCGTTTAAAAAGTGTCGCAGTAAATTTCGTCGCGAATATCGTGGCGCTTTACTGCCAGCTAAATCAACAATTCTGCGTCTGGTTAAAAAAGTAAGAGAAACGGGTTCATTTTTTTAACAAAAAGAGACTGTCGGTCAACTGTATTCTCACAGAGGAGAAAATTGACGATATCGCTTTTCGACTAGAACAGTCACCCAAAAAATCATTAAGTCAGTTAGGCCAGCAGGCAGGCGTATCTAAGACGTCAGCTTGGAAAGTAACAAAGCTAGTTCACTTAAAGCCGTACAAAACAATTGTGGTGCATAAAATTACAGAAATAGACCAGGGGCCTAGGATTAGATTTTGCAACTGGTACCTGCAGGGTGTCCACGATGGCACTGATCCGCAACTGACGTCACATTTAAATGCTTAGCACATACAAGTTTATGAAGCGTAATTATTATGAAATAGTCCGCGGCCGACGGTCGAACAATGCCGGAAGCTGACTGCTCGCTCGCCGGGAGCAGTTTCTTCCTTGTAGCGCTAACAGTGGGTAGCGTTTCCCGGCGAACGCCCTGTAAAAGGCGCTCGCAAAACCATGACAGCGACTTCCTCAAGTGCAAATAAAACCAATGAAACCGCAATGCTAGGTGAAAAATATGAAAATCTGGTCGGCTATTTAAACGAAACTTGGGGAAAAAATTGGATGAAACGCTACTCCGTGAAATTAAAGACAAGCTTGCCAGTTGGGCGGTTGCGGTTTCTTTCATACAAGGAAAAAGTTCAGAATTAAGCAAATAAGTAGAGAGGCTAAATAAAACAATTTAGGAACTTAAGTCAAATGGAAACACAACTTTTCGGCCAAGCGATGCTGTAGCGGCTAGTAAGGCAACTAGCTTAACAAAAAATAGAATCACACCCGCGAAAAGAAGTTCTCTTTTCGTGAGTTCAAGATGTGGCGAAAACTCAAAAGTAATTGTGAAACAGATTACCAAAATAATCAAACCATCAAAAGACTCACTAATTATCGATGCAGAAACTAAAGAGGATGTCAAAAAATTGACGGAACACAAAGAATTAAATGAGACGCTAAAATGCGAGCTTCCAAGAAACAGGAGACCATTGGTAATTTTATATGATGTACCAAAACATCTGGAAATAAATGATCTAGTAGACAAAGTATATGAGCAAAATTTTGAAGTTAAATTATCAAAGGAGGAGTTCGCAAGCTGTTTCTGCCCTAAATTTAAAACAGGACCCCGTGAAAAGCCTATCGTTCATCACGTTATAGAAGTAAGCCCAGACATGCGCAAATTATCACTAGAGCAACATAAAATATACGTGGAATTCAGTGCAATCAATTGCAAAGACTACACCGTGGTACCAACTTGTGTCAAGTGCAGAGACCTCGGACATGTGAGTAAACACTGCGAAATGGACATAGAGACTTGTAGTCATTGTGGTCAGAACAGTCACAAGCGTGATCAGTGTGATAAGAAGTCGATGCCCCACACGTGCATTCCATGCCAGAAAAGAGGTAAGTCATGCAAAAACAAAGGAAAGGATTGTCCCACGTATCAACTGCTATTGAAACGCCTAGTCAACAGAATAGATGATGTCTAATCTACAATCCAGTTGCAGGATAGATCAAGAAATGATGGCGAATATAGCAAACCTGATATACAGAGCAGTTGGAATAGCAGTTGAAAAAGAGGGAATGAAGAAACAAAAGAAGAAAGGCAATCCCCCGTCTCGTAGACGAAGAAATGCTGCAAGAGCCGAAACATTTAGGAAGAAGAAAGCAACTGAAATGCAGAAAATAATGGTAAACGCTGGCATGCAAACAGATCGGCAGCAGCTAATAAACTATTGCCAGCGGTGGCCTCGGATAGTCCAAAGAAAATGAATATCATCTCCGCAAACGAAGTATGCGCACCAGACAAATAAAACACCCGAACATTGTGATAAGCAAACCGAATCTCATTACTGCAGATCCAGCGGTATTGTACGCCGATTTTGAAGATACACTCCGGCTAACTATACTTGAAGAAGTGCATACACTTACACTTGCTCTCCGACATTTGACAAGAGTCCTCCATCCCGGCGGTAAAAACACAACCTTCGGCAATTAACAGGATACAATTGAGATCATTAAATCTTCCAACACATCCATCTCAACTCCTGACTCTAGTTCACAAGATTTTCGAGAGAAGAGGAGAAATATTTGATCCTGAGGAAACATACATGACCCATGGACGCATTCTGTTAGATAGAAGACTTCCTTGGCCCCAGTACAATGTGCACAGAAGACATCCGTAAACTCCATGCTAAAAGTTACTCAACTGACTACTAAGGGAAGCTCCATGGTTCTAAAAGAAATCAGAAGGGTGGCTGAGGAATTGAGATCAGATATTATTTGTCTACTAGAACCGTACTCCTGGCAAACCAAATCCCGCACATGACTGTAACATCACGAATAATCACAGAGGGCAATAACCCAATGGCAGCAATAATCGTTTTAAATAAACAAACAATAGTTACTAAAATTACGCAGTTATTTGATGAACACACGGTATGTGCCGAGATAAGAGCAGCATGGGGAAGCTTTATAATGGTAAGCATGTATTTCCAGTATAGTGACGAGATCTTCCCATACCTAGATAGAATCCGGCAGAAAGATGCAGCTCTGGGAAATTATCCACTAGTTATTGCAGCGGACGTCAATGCAAAGTCTGCTCTTTGGCACAGCAAGAAGACTGACAGGAGAGGGCAACTTCTAGAAGAACTGTTAAGCGAATTGGGTCTAGAGGTTAGAAACCAAGCACATAATCCTCCTACTTTCTGCAATAGCGCTGGTGCAAGAACAAATATTGATGTATCAATTACAAACATTCATACGGGAAATCTGCTTTGGAGTTGGTGAGTACTTGACAATATGACAACAAGCGATCACAATTTGATTGTCTATGAACTGGGCAGAACGCAGACAGAAGAAAGTAATGGCAATGAAAGCATTAAAACCGCATATAACATCAAGAAATCTGCATGGGGAAAATTAAGGAATGTGTTCACTCCACTGGATTTGCCAGAAAACTACTTCGATGTAGACAAAGCTGCAAGAGAGCTGACATCTGCAATACAAAGTTCAATGAAACTGACGATACCACTAAAAGAGACAGTAGATCCCACTGAAAAAATATGGACAGAAAAACTTCAGAAACAACGACTAAACATGAGACGAGCGAGGAGAATGTATAAACGAAGCATGGTGGCAGCAGATAGAAGTTTCCTCCTTGAATACTACAGTCAGAAGAGGCAGATTCTCAAATACGCCATGAGAGAGACAAAACAAAACTGCTGGGAAACCTTCGTGAGGGAAAACCTTATGAATTCCTTATAAAATAACTGCAGGTAAAATCAGGCCTCCCACAATGCTATCCACAGTAAAGAGAACAGATGGACGATTAACTACGAGTTGGAGAGACTCAGCAGAGTTATTAAAAGGTTTGCTTTAACCTGGAAGAAGAAACAGAAGAACAAGCTATACTACGAAGGAACATGTGGCAGCCCTGATGGAGTCAAGAGGAAGGAAGTAATATTACACCCGAAGAAGTAATAACCGCGATAAACAAAATCGAAAAAGGAAAGGCTCCCGGTCCGGATGGAATTCCAGCCGAGGTCCTGCAGGAGTTAATCATAAAATAACCTCCATTCTATGCAGACTCCTGAACGAATACCTATATCAGGATAGAGTTCCGGGAATATGGAAAAACAGTGAGGTGGCAATTCTAAAGAAAGGAGACGACAAGAATTCTCTTCTACTGAAATCTTACCGGCAGATATGTTTATTGAATGTGCTTGGAAAAGTTCAAGAGAAGATTCTATGCAAAAAATTACAAAACCATCGGGAAGTTCATGGAATGAATCCTAGTCAATATGGTTTTAGAACGGGGAAGTCAACAGAGGATACCATAAATCGGTCGATGGAAATAATTTCTAGCAGTACAAAAAACTATATAGTGGGCATATTTGTTAACATCTCGGGAGCTTTCAACAATTTATGATGGTCCGCCCTGTTTGAATGGCTGAGGGAGATTGGTTGTCCAAGAAGATTATTCTACACCTTCAGGGACTATTGCAGATTTAGAACTGCTTCCTTAAGATGCCAGAACTCGTTCATCACGAAGACCCTTACTAAAGGATACCCGCAAGGTTCAGTTTGCGGTCCCATATTTTGGGATATAGGTATGGAACCATTGATCGAACTATTACAAAGAATATCTGAACTTCTAGGTCTAATAGCTTTTGCTGATGACCTTTTACTACTCGTGGAAGGAGCAACAAGAGCAGAAATTGAGTACAAAACTAATCTAGTATTTAACTGCCTTACCCAATGGTGCAGTAAAGTGAAGCTGAGTTTAGCACCACATAAAACAACATTTATTTTGCTCATGGGCAAGCTGACTTGAAAACCTAGTAAAAGAATCGACGGTAAATCAATTCGTAGAAACCCAGTGTGCAGGTACTTAGGAATTCAATTTGATGAACGTTTAACCTTAGAAGCAGTGGTGGTCATGAATGAAATAATTAATGTTGGCCAACGAAAATTCCAGTTCAAACAATAAGACTACACCATGACGCAATTTTAACCTCTTTAGTGGGCTAATCAGCAGGTGTGTGGGCAAAGCATCTAAGAAAAATAAAACTAAAACAGCGAGTCAGACGTGTTCAACGAGAAATACTTTTAAGATTGACGGGAGCATACCGAACCGTGGCAACAAATTCATTAACCGTTGCCAATGGTTTATGGCCACTGGACCTTGAAGTAAGGAAACGGGGTGCCACATACTGGCTCAGAAAAGGGAAACAAGATAAGGTAGCAGAAATTGTAGGCAGCGAAGCAACATCGGAAGCTACTATTGGTGGAATGGCAACAAGAATGGAATAACAGTAAAACAGGTCGAAGAGCATATGATATGTTTCCATTTGTAGAGGAGAGGTTAAAGTCGAAGTACCTTCAACCCACCCCCGGATTGGTACACTACATTACAGGTCACGGGCCATACAATAGCTGGCTCCGAAGTCGAAATATTGTGGACTCAGACAGGTTCGAATGTGGTGAAGAGAGTACGCCGGAGGACGTGGTATGGGAGTGTGAAATAACAGCCAGTTTGAGAGAACACCAACAAGCTCGGCTGCAAAGTAGGAGAATATTTGACATACTGCGCGACGAAAGTTTGTGGCATTTGCTAGACGAGGCAGCTGATCTAGCCTCAAAATTTTGGAAGGAGAAATTTATAAAAAGAAAAAAATGCCGAGCGAATTCAAAGGTCACAGATAGTAGATGAGGAGAAATAGTGGAAGCTAATTCCAGAAACAACAGCACAGGGAACAATGATGTTGGAAGTCTGGCTTTCACAACACCAGATTGACGGAAGTTATCCTACGACAAAGAGCAACATCAATCGTCGGAGGAACTTCAGTGTGCTCCAGAGAGGCCGTCTTCTGAGCGACAGCTGGTATTCCAGGATGTCAACTCGTGATGGCCTGGGCGGTTGACTTTGCTGCCGGTTCCATGGGACTCTACCTTTGGAGCGCAATCAACAACAGCAAGAAAAAGTGAACATTAGTGGAACCAAAGTGCGGCTGTGACAATTGGTGGTGGTAATAGTAGTATTAGTGGTAGTAGTGGTATTAGTAGTAGTAATAATAATGTTAGTAGTAATATTAGGGTCAATAGCAATAGTAGTAGATGTAATAGTTTTGTGGTACCCACTTTGTTTAATAACAGTAGAAGTAATAGAGATATTGGAACATAAATTAAAATTGTCTTACCTTCATTGTGTGTATATATATATATAAAGATACAAATATATATACATGTAAAATAATGGAAATAAGGGCCCAGATTAGATACTAGGTGCTGGGCTATGTTGTATATGGGAAAATAAATAAATAATCCCCTCAACAGCAGTTTTAAGCAGACAATTATTCCTCAGTACATGACCAGTCCAGTTCCTTTTTCTGTTCCTTATTGTTTTTATGAGTGACCTTTCCTCTCCTACTCGTTCCAGCACATCAGCATTCCTTACCTTGTCTTTCCAACTTATTTTCTCCATCCTCCTCCATATCCACATTTCGAAAGCCTCCAACCTCGATGGTAGAATGTAATTAAATTCCATAAAATACTCTAAATTGATCCATTCCCAGTATTTAATATCTCCATATCTTTAAAACTTTCATTCCGTTTTTCACTAAGTAAAAGTGAAGAAACAGCTTTTCAAAAGATAGTTATACCCCAGTATCTTCCGTTTTATGTGCCACCAAACACTCCCGGCTGTTCATATGGTTTGAAGTAGCAATCGGCAAACATTATTGCGTGGTGCAATCATATGTTCATTTGCCGGCTGCAGACTGTAAATTCTTCATTTCTGTATTAACTTAAACAGTAGAAGAATGAAAATATGTTTTATATATGGAATATGTTTCTAACATCGAGTGCCAATAACAATACGCAATAGTGTGTTGCAGAGTATGTGACTACCACTACCACTGATGATTTCTTCGCTGTTTATTTAAGTTAATAGGTGGAGGGACAGTACTTTCAACTTCAATTTCTTCAGGCCCTACGCGTCGTAGACGGAGATCTTATTAAAGAAGGAGTTCATTCATCCATAGCACAGTATGTCAACATAGTTCGCTCGGAACATAGTGTATTTCCGCGTCCACGTGTTGAGCTACATCTAAATAAATGATTTTCATGAAGTCTCATTT
This sequence comes from Vandiemenella viatica, assembly GCA_031002005.1. Classification (NCBI taxonomy): domain Eukaryota; kingdom Metazoa; phylum Arthropoda; class Insecta; order Orthoptera; family Morabidae; genus Vandiemenella; species Vandiemenella viatica. The sequence continues at coordinate 4,494,464 of JARYHS010006518.1, forward strand.
TTTTTTCTTATAGCTTTACGCCTTGTCGACGTCAAGGTCATTAGAGGACGACGGGATTGGGGACAAGGAACGGGAAGGAATTCGGCCAACGCCTTTTTGAAGGAAGCATCCTGGTATTCGCCTGGAGTAATTTGGGAAAACCATGGAAATCTGGTTGCTCGTACGGGGATTCGAACCAACGTCTTCCTGAAGTCTCATGGTCAACCCTCAGTTAAGGAGTCGGCTCCAATTGTTAAACATTTTCACAATTTTGGTGACCGAGTATCAGTATCTATGTTAGCTACTTGCTGACTGTATCATAAGGAACCAGGAATCTAGCGGACGTATATCAGCAGTAATTTTTCATGCAGTTAACAAGTACTGAACCTGTGATACTTTTGCTTACATGCGGCTTCTAAGACCTTTTCTTGTTCCGCTGAAGTAGGAACGTGAAATAGAATTATTAATGGTCTATATTTTCATGGGAGCTAGCAGTTCAATTCTTTATTGGCCTATACCTTCTTACCATCCTCATTTGAACCGGTTTCAATCATCACATTCATATTTGTGGGCTTGATCCTATTGATCTTTATTTTGTCCTTTCCCAGTTTCATGATTCGGGTGACCATACCCTCCACCTACCTGGGGCTATCCCCTTTATGCAGGTATAAATTAAATTAAACTAAATAATAAAAAAAAACAAATATAAAAAAAATTTAAAAAAATATAAAAAAAAAAAACAAAAAAAAGTAATAAAATAAAAAAATGGCTCAACAGAAATGAAAAATACAAAAATAAAACAAGCACTTACACGGAAACAGCAAATAAAAGAAGGCAATGCAATGACGGCAAGTACTTCTCACGAGAATCCCTTAACCTAAGGGCTAAGGGACATTGATAGAGCCTCTACTACTACCTTTATGCAGGTATAAATAATGGAAAGCGGGTGACAGCTGCTCTGCCCTACATGTTAAAGTAATAGAACTCATCAATTATTTGCCACATCCCCATGTAGGGTTCAAAGCATGTAATAAACTGTTTTATCAGATTAAAACTGCAACCTAACACATAGCACAACAGTTTACAAACACACACAACAATTGTATGTAGTACCTTGACTGCAACTACAGAACCAGTGGGAAGTATTGCCACACTGGTTAATCCCAAGATACACTCCACATCACTCAAATCATAAGGAATAATTTGGTTTTTACTTCGAGCACTTTATAATTACTCAAGAACACTCTGAAAAACTAGAACTGGCTTCGACACCACTGTGTTTGCTAATCGAACAGAGTGTACCACAGGATGCATCCATTCTCTCCGCGATCTAGGTGGTGAGTCGATGGTGGAGATTGATGGTTTTGTGTTGTTGCAGGCCACTTTGGAAGGTTGCTCACTTCCTCACTTGGAATAAAAACTGTTTTAGGCCATATATGAATTTTTCTAGAACTTGCCTCAAATCGCCTGATTGTGAAAGATATGTTTTGTTTTTATTGCATGCATAGAGACATAAACACTGAGTTCAAGCACAAAAAAGGAGGCCTAACACATTCCAAAGTTAGATATTTATTAAAGTTATTTTTATTATAGCAAAGAACGTAAATTAGAGTACTAGATTAAAATGCGTATTCATATTTGACAGCATTTTACTAATCGACTATGTCCATGACTTCCACCGTCACAAGCGATTATATACAAAAACAGGCAAGTGCAGTGGCACTGGTTGTTGGCCAGAATGCAGAACTATAACAAGTGAAACACAGACATCGAGGCTGGTCTTTGAAGGTATCACAACTAAGGATTGCAATCCCGCAGTGTTTTCAATCCCGCGGGATCCGCGCGGGATTTGTGCCAATCCCGCGGGATCCGTGCGGGATTGGTACAAACAGTTTTTAACGCATATATTTAAAACATAGTCACTTAAAACGTTAACAAATTAAATAATAATTAAATTAATAAATAATTGTTAATGTTTAATGATAAAAATTAACAGCTAACAATATTTTTATTGACAAAATTACATTAAATTTTTTTTAGCGTGTCTTAAGTGTATTTCGAGGTTTTACATTTTTGTTTTTTAATCTAAACCAATTATTAAATAAATAATAAAAATAGAAAATATTGAGTCTTAGGTCATATTACGTGCCTTACAATATATCACATAAGTTTAAAAATATGGTTTGCTTAATGGCCAAGTTACCAGAGTTTTTTTTTTTTTAATTCTAAATAAATGTTCCATAATACCGAGAAAAGCATTCCATTTCACAAAGTGAATATACTCTGTAAAGTGTAGACTTGGCTCAGAACAAAATCTTATAACTTTTTGTCACTGCACAAACACGAGACTTGGTCTTTTTTTGCGTGATTCATTATTATATCTCCTGATTCCTTGATTGATATTACAGTTGATTCAATGTTATTAAAAGAAACTACTCACCAACACCTAAACTGTCAAGTATTTCAGATTTACTTATGTGGCGTAACGACGTTTTTTGAGTGTAAATTATTATTTTTTATTAAGATAGGAAACTTTCTCGGCGAATGATTGCAGTGAAGTGCTCATAGGTTGTATCACCGGATTTGATTGTAAACACACGAAATTACACACGTGAGGAAGACGGCGGAGGCAGCCGTCGAAGTATGGTGTTCCTACAACACAATTCGTCGATACACCCGTGAAAATTTCATTATAACTTTTTTTTTTACCTTTAGTCGAAATAATAACAAGGAGAAGAGGGATTAATCGAAATCCTGAGCGGCACATGTAAGCAGGTGGCTTTCGTCAAAGAAACGCATTGAGGCAGCGGCCAAAACAACAATTAGTCAAAGGATATACAATTTCCTTTTGATAGCTGTTAAATAAATAGGTACGCGATCGTTAAAATTACACAATTGTCACAATTACTTTATCTGCAAATACAGAAAATGGGAATAATGAAACCGTGAATAAAAAGCTGTAACCGTGTAGTTCAGATAACGTGTGCGACACTTAAAAAATAATTATATAGTTAGAAAATCGTACTAAATACGCACTGTAACTGAAATTACAGAAATGTGTACTCGAAACAAACGTAAGTTTTGATGAATACGTAAAAGAGTATTTATTTACTTACGAATGACGTAGGGTGACAAAAACAAACGCTTGTTCACATGAGTCAAATGCCAACTGCTCTGGTACAGCAAACAGTGCAAAATATCCGACAGAGACCGAGTGGGGCAGTGAGTCACGCAGACTGACACGCGTTTTACCCGCATTTTGCGGATTGCGGATCCGCTTAATTTTGTGCGGGATCCGCCAGACTGTCTAAAGATGCGGGATTGCGGGATCCCGCGTTGCTGGATTGCAATCCCTAATCACAACAGACAGCTTGTATAACAATTTATCTTGACTCGAGTGATTCAAATAAGAGACGTTTCATGGGAATGAACTCAAGCCATCTGAAATAGCATTATTTGGTGGATACGTGTCTGGACAAGGATTCTCGAACAACCAATCATCTGCTGGACAAGCGACAACTTGTTCTAGTGACTGAAGCGAAGGTGACACGTAAGTCTCCAACAAAGCGCCCTTGGGGGTACCTGGCTAAGGAATTAGACACATGGCTTCATCCTGGTCATCGGCGGTTGTCAGTCCAGCGATAAATTGACATCTAAAATGTGTTCTCACCAACAGAACTCTCTAACAGGCTAAAACGCCCCGAGAAAGAATCAATTAACAAAGTATGTAGCTCAACATTTTGGACGATGTCCAGATTCTAGTCACTTTAATAACTCCAAGTTTCACACTTTTATCAATAATGCAGATTGTTGATAAATCTTGTTCAAGTTGTGTAGTATAACCCATTGTTTGAATTTTCATTTGTTTAGTCAATTCTTCCCTTCCACAGTCTTATCATGTTAAAGATTTCCTCTTTAGTAATAATAAAATTAAATCATATTTATACAGATCACTGAACACATTCTATTAAATATTTAAGAATGTTTCTTGGGAAGCCAATCGAGTATTACTATTGCTTTCGGCGACATGAACCACAGTCGCCATCTTCATGTGCGATCGTAAGACTTGAATTTTGCCTTGAGCATGTTGTTTAAAAACTGGCATGTCAATGACACACGTTATGTTGCCTGTAGCATGTCAGACTTCATAAACACCCGCTCAGCACAAAACGCATCACTCGGCTGGAAACCACAATCCTGGTTAACCAGATCGGCGAGAGGCGAATTCCAAACGCCTCTGTAATGATACTGTCCCAGAAGCCTCTCGCATGTGCCAGCACCTTGTTTGATTCGAAATGGAATTCACGTGCTCGTTCAGAACTATATACCGCCACGGCGGATTTGTCATTTTGCTCCAGGTTCCAAACAATATTGTTTAATACATTATATTGTCGGGCTAATGTACTTTTATATTTTTGCATTCACACGGAATGCTATAAGCTCGCAGTATATGAAATGCAAGTTCATCCTTTGGAAAGTGCAAAATGTTCCTTAGTTTTGGTGGTGGTACGAAAATGGTCTTAATGCCATTTCTTGCTATCTCAATGTTGTAGCACCAGAGTGTGGCAAGAAGACTAAATCATCGTGTGGAACGTTATCAAGACTATGAGGCCGGTATTTCACTTTCTGGAATGCCTATTGTATCTGATGTTCACTGTACCCATTCTGTCTGAAGGTATGATGTAGATGTTTGAATTCACCAGGTAGGCTGTCCTAATCATCTATTGCCCGCGCCCTGTGGACTAGAATAGTGAGTACTGCCTTGCGCTGTGCAGCATGATGATTACTGGACGTATTAGGTACAGGTCCGTGTGTGTTGGCTTCCCGTACACAGTGTGTCCCAAAGTTCCATCAACAAATCTGAAATGGCGGAACATACACTCCTGGAAATTGAAATAAGAACACATTGACGCCGGTGTGTAAGACCCACCATACTTGCTCCGGACACTACGAGAGGGCTGTACAAGCAATGATAAAATGCACGGCACAGCGGACACACCAGGAACAACAGTGTTGGCCGTCGAAGGGCGCTAGCTGCGCAGCGGTTGGGCACCGCCGCAGTCAGTGTCAGCCAGTTTGCCGTGGCATACGGAGCTCCATCTCAGTCTTTAACACTGGTAGCATGCCGCGACAGCGTGTACGTGAATCGTATGTGCAGTTGACGGACTTTGAGCGAGGGCGTATAGTGGGCATGCGGGAGGCCGGGTGGACGTACCGCCGAATTGCTCAACATGTGGGGCGCGAGGTCTCCACAGTACATCGATGTTGTCGCCAGTGGTCGGCGGAAGGTGCACGTGCCCGTCGACCTGTGTCCGAACAGCAGCGACGCACGGACGCACGCCAAGACCGTCGCATCCTACGCAGTGCCGTAGGGGACGGCACCGCCACTTCCCGGCAAATTAGGGACACTGTTGCTCCTGGGGTATCAGAGAGGACCAATCGCAACCGTCTCCATGAAGCTGGACTACGGTCCCGCGCACCGTTAGGCCGTCTTCCGCTCACGCCCCAACATCGTGCAGCCCGCCTCCAGTGGTGTCGCGACGGGCGTGTATAGAGGGACGAATGGAGACGTGTCGTCTTCAGTGATGAGAGTCGCTTCTGCCTTGGTGCCAATGATGGTCGTATGCGTGTTTGGCGCCGTGCAGGTGAGCGCCACAATCAGGAATGCATACGACCGAGGCACACAGGGCCAACACCCGGCATCATGGTGTGGGGAGCGATCTCCTACACTGGCCGTACACCTTTGGTGATCGTCGAGGGGACACTGAACAGTGCACGGTACATTCAAACCGTCATCGAACCCATCGTTCTACCATTCCTAGACCGGCAAGGGAACATGCTGTTCCAACAGGACAATGCACTTCCACATGTATCCTGTGCCACCCAACGTGCTCTAGAAGGTGTAAGTCAACTACCCTGGCCAGCGAGATCTCCGGATCTGTCCCCCATTGAGCATGTTTGGGACTGGATGAAACGTCGTCTCACGCGATCTGCACGTCCAGCACGAACGCTGGTCCAGCTGAGGCGCCAGGTGGAAATGGCTTGGCATGCCGTTCCACAGGACTACATCCAGCACCTCTACGATCGTCTCCATGGGAGAATTTCAATCTGCATTGCTGCGAAAGGAGGATATACACGGTACTAGTGCCAACATTGTTCATGCTCTGTTGCCTGTGTCTATGTGCCTATGGTTCTGTCTGTGTGATCATGTGTTGTATCTGACCCCAGCAATGTGTATATAAAGTTTCCCATTCCTGGGACAATGAATTCACGGTGTTCTTATTTCAATTTCCAGGAGTGTATATACTGTCAGATAAAACTGTTGCAATTGTCGGAGGTGTTTTTACTCTTTCTTCCTCTATACTACATGTGTAAATTGATAAGAACAGACAACCGAATGTATGAACTCAGGGCTTTGCCAATTGCGAGCTGTATAAATCTTTTCATTTTAAATTCTTTCTTCTATACCTTATTCCACGTTTTATACTCCTACTTCTGCTATTACACATAAAACTATTTTTTATATTTATTCTACTGTTATTGCTGTCATTTAATCACTTTTCTCTTGCATTGGTTTATATTTACTCCACATTAATCCCTAAGTAATTTGTTGATGCCATTCAATAATTTCTCAATTTCCTCACTGTACATATATTGTAGCAAGTGTATAAAACTTTGTGAAATAGAACATTATAGATATTAAAAAATTGAATCACTACATTCAAAATAAAAAAGTGATTATAAGTGGAAACATTTTTTAAATTAATTCATTGTTAAAAAGCTGAAAAGTTTCCTGTAAGCAGTGTGGAATTAGTATTTATGGACACACTTTGGATTTAAGTCTGCTGTAACGCATATAATTGAAACTATAGAAATTACTGAAGTGGTAAAAATATATAGTTTATTACAAACCTGGGCGTGGTGGTGAGCGGAAATGCTATGGCCTCGCATTAGCGAGGACGTGTGTTTAAATCCCCACCTGGGTATCGAAACTTGGGTTTGCATGGCTACCCCAAATCATTCCAGGCAAATGCTGGGATGCTTGCTTCAAAAGGCCATGGCTGAATTCTTTCCTGTCCCCCCCCCCCCCCACAGTCTTTTACCGCATCTAATGACCTTGGATATCGATGAGGCGTAAAACCATAACAAGAAATATATATATGCTTATACACTGAAGAACCAATGGCATGGACTCAACTAATGTCTGAAGTAGTGCTGGAGGGAATTGACACCATGCATCCTGCAGGGCTGTAAGAGTACGAGGGGGTGGAGATCTCTTCTGAACGGCACGTTGCAAGGCATCTCAGATATGCTCAATAATGATCATATCTTTGGAGTTTGGTGGCCAGCGGAAGTGTTTAAACACAGAAGAGTGTTCCTGGAGTCACTTTGTAGCAATTCTAGACATGTGGGTTGTCGCATTGTCCTGCTGGAATTGCCCAAGTCCATCAAAATGCACAATGGACATGAATGGATGAAGGTGATCAGCCAGGATGCGTACGTACGTGTCACCTGTCAGAGTCGAATCTAGATGTATCAGGGGTCCCATGTCACTCCAACTGCACAAGCCCAACACCATTACAGAGCCTCCACCAGCTTGAACAGTCCCTACTGACATGCAGGGTCCATGAATTCATGAGGTTGTCTCCATACCCGTACACGACCATCCGCTCGATACAATTGGAAACGAGACTCGTCAGACCAGGCAACATGTTTCCAGTCATCAACAGTCCAATGTCGGTGTTGACGGTCCCAGGCGAGGCGTAAAGCTTTGTGTCGTGCACTCAGCAAGGGTACACGAGTGGGCCTTCAGGTCAGAAACCCCATATCGATGATGTTTTGTGGAATGGTTCGCACGCTGACACTTATTGATGGCCCAGCACCGAAATCTGTAGCAATTTGTGGAATGTTGGCACTTCTGTCGGTTGAATGGTTCTCTTCAGTCGTCGTTGGTCCCATTCTTGCAGGAACTTTATCCGGCCGTAGATGTCCGGATTCCAGGAATTCACGGTGCAATCGTGAAATGGTCGTAGGGGAAAATGTTACCTCAACGCTCAGGCGGAAATGCTGTGTCCCATCTCTCATGCACCGACTATAACACCACTTTCGAAAATTCATTTAAATTGTGATAACCTGACATCGTAGCAGCAGTAACCGATCTAACGCCTGCGCCAGACACCTGTTGTCTTACATAAGCGTTGCGACCGCAGCGCTGCACTCTGATTGTTTACATTGTGTTTGCATACACATGTTTCATTGGGTTTTAAGTTTATGTTAGAAATATAACAAGTATAAATTACTTTTTATACATTTCTTTTTTAATAGGTCTCATTTTACACATAACTATCTTATGGCTCATCAGCAATTTACGCCCTCAGAGGCAATGTGTATCGATGGCGTAGTCGGTTACTGCACCACTGTGGCCGCCACCAGCAGTAGCAGCAGCCTCAGGAATGCCACCGCTGGCTCTCCCGACTCCGTGGCCAGTCCCTGTGGTCGCCTCGATCTGGCTCCCTCCTCGCCCAGCCCGTAGGGCGGCGAGTCGGATGTCCACAGGAAGAACGACCCCACAGACCTGCAATGAAGCAACACAAGTCACATTACAGAGTTATATAGCGAATGTTATCTCTGGAAATACATTGTCTAATACCACAGATTTATCATCGGACTTTATTCAGAACATGTCCAACAAATCGTTGAATTTTGAATTATTGCTATTTCAAAATGTGTTGTATTGTATCTGTTTATTAAACGAATCAGTCCACTGAGCACTGGTGACCGCAATGCAATTCGCGAATGTCTGATAAGAGGTACAATCATGGCAGGTGGTGAGATGTGGGTACGAGCTAGACTGGGCTCCTCAGTTATGCAATAGTGGCAGGAAAGTAGTTGCCAGGACAAGACTGCACTCGCACCCCAAAGGTTAGTATAAGTAAGAGTAAATACAGTGATGTCAGTTGGTGAGAGTGGCAAAAACTCTACATGAAAACTCCATCAGATTGCGAGATCTACTTACACGAAGGATATACTCCCATGTTGTTGTAGAAGAGCCCTATAGGTGCAGTGTACTCACCGTTGCACAGCTCCGTCTTGAAGGCCTGTCAGGAAGGGCAGTGGTGGCCCAGCAGGCTACCTGGCCAAAGGACGGACTCCATTAGATAGCGAACGCTACTTACTGTAAGGATAGACTCAAGTGTAGTTGTGGAAGTGTCCTATAGGGACAGGATCTTCCCTGTTGCAGAGCAGTGCCTAGAACTCGTGCCACGAAGGGCAGTGGTGGCCCAGCAGGCTACCTGGCCAAAGGACGGACTCCATTAGATAGCGAACGCTACTTACTGTAAGGATAGACTCAAGTGTAGTTGTGGAAGTGTCCTATAGGGACAGGATCTTCCCTGTTGCAGAGCAGTGCCTAGAACTCGTGCCACGAAGGGCAGTGGTGGCCCAGCAGGCTACCTGGCCAAAGGACGGACTCCATTAGATAGCGAACGCTACTTACTGTAAGGATAGACTCAAGTGTAGTTGTGGAAGTGTCCTATAGGGACAGGATCTTCCCTGTTGCAGAGCAGTGCCTAGAACTCGTGCCACGAAGGGCAGTGGTGGCCCAGCAGGCTACCTGGCCAAAGGACGGACTCCATTAGATAGCGAACGCTACTTACTGTAAGGATAGACTCAAGTGTAGTTGTGGAAGTGTCCTATAGGGACAGGATCTTCCCTGTTGCAGAGCAGTGCCTAAAACTCGTGCCACGAAGGGCAGTGGTGGCCCAGCAGGCTACCTGGCCAAAGTACGGACTCCATTAGATAGCGAACGCTACTTACTGTAAGGATAGACTCAAGTGTAGTTGTGGAAGAGTCCTATATGGACAGGATATTCCCTGTTGCAGAGCAGTGCCTAGAACTCGTGCCACGAAGGGCAGTGGTGGCGCAGCAGGCTACCTGGCCAAAGGACGGACTCCATTAGATAGCGAACGCTACTTACTGTAAGGATAGACTCAAGTGTAGTTGTGGAAGAGTCCTATATGGACAGGATCTTCCCTGTTGCAGAGCAGTGCCTAGAACTCGTGCCACGAAAGGCAGTGGTGGCGCAGCAGTCTACCTGGCCAAAGGACGGACTCCATTAGATAGCGAACGCTACTTACTGTAAGGATAGACTCAAGTGTAGTTGTGGAAGAGTCCTATAGGGACAGGATCTTCCCTGTTGCAGAGCAGTGCCTAGAACTCGTGCCACGAAGGGCAGTGGTGGCCCAGCAGGCTACCTGGCCAAAGGACGGACTCCATTAGATAGCGAACGCTACTTACTGTAAGGATAGACTCAAGTGTAGTTGTGGAAGAGCAGTGCCTAGAGCTCGTGCCACGAAGGGCAGTGGTGGCGCAGCAGGCTACCTGGCCAAAGGACGGACTCCATTAGATAGCGAACGCTACTTACTGTAAGGATAGACTCAAGTGTAGTTGTGGAAGTGTCCTATAGGGACAGGATCTTCCCTGTTGCAGAGCAGTGCCTAGAACTCGTGGCCCAGCAGGCTACCTGGCCAAAGGACGGACTCCATTAGATAGCGAACGCTACTTACTGTAAGGATAGACTCAAGTGTAGTTGTGGAAGTGTCCTATAGGGACAGGATCTTCCCTGTTGCAGAGCAGTGCCTAGAACTCGTGGCCCAGCAGGCTACCTGGCCAAAGGACGGACTCCATTAGATAGCGAACGCTACTTACTGTAAGGATAGACTCAAGTGTAGTTGTGGAAGTGTCCTATAGGGACAGGATCTTCCCTGTTGCAGAGCAGTGCCTAGAACTCGTGGCCCAGCAGGCTACCTGGCCAAAGGACGGACTCCATTAGATAGCGAACGCTACTTACTGTAAGGATAGACTCAAGTGTAGTTGTGGAAGTGTCCTATAGGGACAGGATCTTCCCTGTTGCAGAGCAGTGCCTAGAACTCGTGGCCCAGCAGGCTACCTGGCCAAAGGACGGACTCCATTAGATAGCGAACGCTACTTACTGTAAGGATAGACTCAAGTGTAGTTGTGGAAGTGTCCTATAGGGACAAGATCTTCCCTGTTGCAGAGCAGTGCCTAGAACTCGTGGCCCAGCAGGCTACCTGGCAAAGGACGGACTCCATTAGATAGCGAACGCTACTTACTGTAAGGATAGACTCAAGTGTAGTTGTGGAAGTGTCCTATTGGGACAGGATCTTCCCTGTTGCAGAGCAGTGCCTAGAACTCGTGTCACGAAGCGCAGTGGTGGCCCAGCAGGCTACCTGGCCAAAGGACGGACTCCATTAGATAGCAAACGCTACTTACTGTAAGGATAGACTCAATTGTAGTTGTGGAAGTGTCCTATAGGGACAGGATCTTCCCTGTTGCAGAGCAGTGCCTAGAACTCGTGCCACGAAGGGCAGTGGTGGCCCAGCAGGCTACCTGGCCAAAGGACGGACTCCATTAGAAAGCGAACGCTACTTACTGTAAGGATAGACTCAGGTGTAGTTGTGGAAGTGTCCTATAGGGACAGGATCTTCCCTGTTGCAGAGCAGTGCCTAGAACTCGTGGCCCAGCAGGCTACCTGGCCAAAGGACGGACTCCATTAGATAGCGAACGCTACTTACTGTATGGATAAACTCAAGTGTAGTTGTGGAAGTGTCCTATAGCGACAGGATCTTCCCTGTTGCAGAGCAGTGCCTAGAACTCGTAGCCCAGCAGGCTACCTGGCTAAAGGACGGACTCCATTAGATAGCGAACGCTACTTACTGTAAGGATAGACTCAAGTGTAGTTGTGGAAGTGTCCTATAGGGACAGGATCTTCCCTGTTGCAGAGCAGTGCCTAGAACTCGTGGCCCAGCAGGCTACCTGGCCAAAGGACGGACTCCATTAGATAGCGAACGCTACTTACTGTAAGGATAGACTCAAGTCTAGTTGTGGAAGTGTCCTATAGGGACAGGATCTTCCCTGTTGCAGAGCAGTGCCTAGAACTCGTGCCACGAAGGGCAGTGGTGGCCCAGCAGGCTACCTGGCCAAAGGACGGACTCCATTAGATAGCGAACGCTACTTACTGTAAGGATAGACTCAAGTGTAGTTGTGGAAGTGTCCTATAGGGACAGGATCTTCCCTGTAGCAGAGCAGTGCCTAGAACTCGTGGCCCAGCAGGCTACCTGGCCAAAGGACGGACTCCATTAGATAGCGAACGCTACTTACTGTAAGGATAGACTCAAGTTTAGTTGTGGAAGTGTCCTATAGGGACAGGATCTTCCCTGTTGCAGAGCAGTGCCTAGAACTCGTGGCCCAGCAGGCTACCTGGCCAAAGGACGGACTCCATTAGATAGCGAACGCTACTTACTGTAAGGATAGACTCAAGTGTAGTTGTGGAAGTGTCCTATAGGGACAGGATCTTCCCTGTTGCAGAGCAGTGCCTAGAACTCGTGGCCCAGCAGGCTACCTGGCCAAAGGACGGACTCCATTAGATAGCGAACGCTACTTACTGTATGGATAAACTCAAGTGTAGTTGTGGAAGTGTCCTATAGCGACAGGATCTTCCCTGTTGCAGAGCAGTGCCTAGAACTCGTAGCCCAGCAGGCTACCTGGCTAAAGGACGGACTCCATTAGATAGCGAACGCTACTTACTGTAAGGATAGACTCAAGTGTAGTTGTGGAAGTGTCCTATAGGGACAGGATCTTCCCTGTTGCAGAGCAGTGCCTAGAACTCGTGGCCCAGCAGGCTACCTGGCCAAAGGACGGACTCCATTAGATAGCGAACGCTACTTACTGTAAGGATAGACTCAAGTCTAGTTGTGGAAGTGTCCTATAGGGACAGGATCTTCCCTGTTGCAGAGCAGTGCCTAGAACTCGTGCCACGAAGGGCAGTGGTGGCCCAGCAGGCTACCTGGCCAAAGGACGGACTCCATTAGATAGCGAACGCTACTTACTGTAAGGATAGACTCAAGTGTAGTTGTGGAAGTGTCCTATAGGGACAGGATCTTCCCTGTAGCAGAGCAGTGCCTAGAACTCGTGGCCCAGCAGGCTACCTGGCCAAAGGACGGACTCCATTAGATAGCGAACGCTACTTACTGTAAGGATAGACTCAAGTGTAGTTGTGGAAGTGTCCTATAGGGACAGGATCTTCCCTGTTGCAGAGCAGTGCCTAGAACTCGTGGCCCAGCAGGCTACCTGGCCAAAGGACGGACTCCATTAGATAGCGAACGCTACTTACTGTAAGGATAGACTCAAGTGTAGTTGTGGAAGTGTCCTATAGGGACAGGATCTTCCCTGTTGCAGAGCAGTGCCTAGAACTCGTGCCACGAAGGGCAGTGGTGGCCCAGCAGGCTACCTGGCCAAAGGACTGACTCCATTAGATAGCGAACACTACTTACTGTAAGGATAGACCCAAGTGTAGTTGTGGAAGTGTCCTATAGGGACAGGATCTTCCCTGTTGCAGAGCAGTGCCTAGAACTCGTGCCACGAAGGGCAATGGTGGCCCAGCAGGCTACCTGGCCAAAGGACAGACTCCATTAGATAGCGAACGCTACTTACTGTAAGGATAGACTCAAGTGTAGTTGTGGAAGTGTCCTATAGGGACAGGATCTTCCCTGTTGCAGAGCAGTGCCTAGAACTCGTGGCCCAGCAGGCTACCTGGCCAAAGGACGGACTCCATTAGATAGCGAACGCTACTTACTGTAAGGATAGACTCAAGTGTAGTTGTGGAAGTGTCCTATAGGGACAGGATCTTCCCTGTTGCAGAGCAGTGCCTAGAACTCGTGGCCCAGCAGGCTACCTGGCCAAAGGACGGACTCCATTAGATAGCGAACGCTACTTACTGTAAGGATAGACTCAAGTGTAGTTGTGGAAGTGTCCTATAGGGACAGGATCTTCCCTGTTGCAGAGCAGTGCCTAGAACTCGTGCCACGAAGGGCAGTGGTGGCCCAGCAGGCTACCTGGCCAAAGGACAGACTCCATTAGATAGCGAACGCTACTTACTGTAAGGATAGACTCAAGTGTAGTTGTGGAAGAGTCCTATAGGGACAGGATCTTCCCTGTTGCAGAGCAGTGAATAGAACTCGTGGCCCAGCAGGCTACCTGGCCAAAGGACGGACTCCATTAGATAGCGAACGCTACTTACTGTAAGGATAGACTCAAGTGTAGTTGTGGAAGTGTCCTATAGGGACAGGATCTTCCCTGTTGCAGAGCAGTGCCTAGAACTCGTGCCACGAAGGGCAGTGGTGGCCCAGCAGGCTACCTGGCCAAAGGACGGACACCATTAGATAGCGAACGCTACTTACTGCAAGGATAGACTCAAGTGTAGTTGTGGAAGTGTCCTATAGGGACAGGATCTTCCCTGTTGCAGAGCAGTGCCTAGAACTCGTGCCACGAAGGGCAGTGGTGGCCCAGCAGGCTACCAGGCCAAAGGACGGACACCATTAGATAGCGAACGCTACTTACTGTAAGGATAGACTCAAGTGTAGTTGTGGAAGTGTCCTATAGGGACAGGATCTTCCCTGTTGCAGAGCAGTGCCTAGAACTCGTGCCACGAAGGGCAGTGGTGGCCCAGCAGGCTACCTGGCCAAAGGACGGACACCATTAGATAGCGAACGCTACTTACTGTAAGGATAGACTCAGGTGTAGTTGTGGAAGTGTCCTATAGGGACAGGATCTTCCCTGTTGCAGAGCAGTGCCTAGAACTCGTGCCACGAAGGGCAGTGGTGACCCAGCAGGCTACCTGGCCAAAGGACGGACTCCATTAGATAGCGAACGCTACTTACTGTAAGGATAGACTCAAGTGTAGTTGTGGAAGTGTCCTATAGGGACAGGATCTTCCCTGTTGCAGAGCAGTGCCTAGAACTCGTGCCACGAAGGGCAGTGGTGACCCAGCAGGCTACCTGGCCAATGGACGGACTCCATTAGATAGCGAACGCTACTTACTGTAAGGATAGACTCAAGTGTAGTTGTGGAAGTGTCCTATAGGGACAGGATCTTCCCTGTTGCAGAGCAGTGCCTAGAACTCGTGCCACGAAGGGCAGTGGTGGCCCAGCAGGCTACCTGGCAAAAGGACGGACTCCATTAGATATCGAACGCTACTTACTGTAAGGATAGACTCAAGTGTAGTTGTGGAAGTGTCCTATAGGGACAGGATCTTCCCTGTTGCAGAGCAGTGCCTAGAACTCGTGCCACGAAGGGCAGTGGTGGCCCAGCAGGCTACCTGGCCAAAGGACGGACACCATTAGTAGCGAAACGCTACTTACTGTAAGGATAGACTCAAGTGTAGTTGTGGAAGTGTCCTATAGGGACAGGATCTTCCCTGTTGCAGAGCAGTGCCTAGAACTCGTGCCACGAAGGGCAGTGGTGGCCCAGCAGGCTACCTGGCCAAAGGACGGACTCCATTAGATAGCGAACGCTACTTACTGTAAGGATAGACTCAAGTGTAGTTGTGGAAGTGTCCTATAGGGACAGGATCTTCCCTGTTGCAGAGCAGTGCCTAGAACTCGTGCCACGAAGGGCAGTGGTGGCCCAGCAGGCTACCTGGCCAAAGGACGGACTCCATTAGATAGCGAACGCTACTTACTGTAAGGATAGACTCAAGTGTAGTTGTGGAAGTGTCCTATAGGGACAGGATCTTCCCTGTTGCAGAGCAGTGCCTAGAACTCGTGCCACGAAGGGCAGTGGTGGCCCAGCAGGCTACCTGGCAAAAGGACGGACTCCATTAGATAGCGAACGCTACTTACTGTAAGGATAGATTCAAGTGTAGTTGTGGAAGAGTCCTATAGGGACAGGATCTTCCCTGTTGCAGAGCAGTGCCTAGAACTCGTGCCGCGAAGGGCAGTGTTGGCCCAGCAGGCTACCTGGCCAAAGGGCGTACTCCATTAGATAGCGAACGCTACTTACTGTAAGGATAGACTCAAGTGTAGTTGTGGAAGAGTCCTATAGGGACAGGATCTTCCCTGTTGCAGAGCAGTGCCTAGAACTCTTGCCACGAAGGGCAGTGGTGGCCCAGCAGGCTACCTGTCCAAAGGACGGACTCCATTAGATAGCGAACGCTACTTACTGTAAGGATAGACTCAAGTGTAGTTGTGGAAGAGTCCAATAGGGACAGGATATTCCCTGTTGCAGAGCAGTGCCTAGAACTCGTGCCACGAAGTGCAGTGTTGGCCCAGCGGGCTCCCTGGTCATAGGACGGAATCAACCAGATAGCGAACGCTGCTTACTGCTAGCTAGGATACTCACGTCAAGTTGTGGAAGAGCCCTATGGGGACAGAGTCTTCCCCGTTGCAGAGCCCCGCGTTGAAGTCCTGTCTGGAAGGGCAGTGGTGACACAGCAGGCTGCCTGGTCTCTGGGCGGAATGCACCAGGTAGCAAGCGCTACTTACTGTAAGGATAGTCTCACATGTAGTTGTGGAAGAGCCCTATAGGGGCAGGGTGTTCCCAGATTCAGAGACCCAGCATGAAGTCCTGCCAGCTGCCTGGTCATAGGACGGACTCCACGAGGTAACGAACACTTCTTACTGTAATGAAATACTCATGTGTATTTGTTGAAGAGCCCTATAGGGGCAGAGTGTATCCCGTTGCAGAGACTCGTGTTGGTGCTCTGTCAGGAAGATCAGTGGTGGACTAGCAGACTGCCTGGTTGCAGGACAGAATCCACCACGTAGTGAGCGCAACTTACTTTAGGGTAGACACACATATAGTTGTGCAAAAGCCCTATAGGGGCAGTGTCTTCTCCGTTGTAAAGCCCCGCCTTGAAGGGCAGTGGTGACGCAGCAGGCTGTCTGGTCTCAGGAGAGACTCCACCAGGCAACGGGTGATACTTACTATAAGGAAAGACTCAGGTGTAGTTGTGGAAGAGCTGAATAGGGACAGTGTCCTCCCCGTTGGAGAGCCCCGCGTGGAACTTCTGCCAGGAAGATCATTGGTGGCCCAGCAGGCTACCTGGTTGCAGACTGACTCCGACAGGTAGCAAGAACTACCTACTATAAGGAAAGACTAACGTGTAGTTGTGGAAGAGCCCTATATGGGCAGTCTCTTCACCGCTGCAGAGCCCCATCTTGACTTCCTTCCAGAAAGGGCAGCAAAGTTCCAGCAGGATGCCTGGCTGTAGGACTGTCTCCACCAGGTAACGACCACTACGAGGGTTGTTTTTTAAGTAAGGGCCGTTTTTTTTAAAATATACAAATATTTTTGTAAAAAAAACTTTTATTTTCTGATTCTACACACTTTTACCTATTTTTCTACATAGTTGCCTTGTTTATTTAAGCACTTGTCATACCGTACAACTAAGTTTTTAATTCCCTCTTCAATGAATTCGGCCGCCTGCTCCGACAGCCAAGAGTTCACGGCCGTTTTCACTTCATCGTCATCATTGAAGCGCTGACCGCCAAGATGGTGTTTCAGGTACCGGAAAAGGTGAAAATCGCTAGGAGCAAGGTCGGGGCTGTATGGTGGATGGTCCAAAACTTCCCAGCCAAAAGAATCAATCAAATCCCGAGTCTTTTGAGAGGTGTGAGGCCTAGCGTTATCGTGCAGGAGCAAAACTCCTTTTGTCAGCATGCCACGCCTTTTGTTTTGAATTGCTCTGCGGAGCTTTTTTAGAGTTGCACAGTAGGCATCTGAGTTGATTGTCGTTCCTCGTGGCATAAAGTCCACTAGCAAAACACCGCGCCGGTCCCAGAACACAGTTGCCATAATCTTGCGCTTTGACAGCGTCTGTTTGGCTTTGACCTTGACGGTTGAGGCTGTTTGTCGCCATTCCGTCGATTTTCGCTTGCTTTCGGGAGTGATATGGGATACCCATGTTTCATCTCCAGTGACAATTTGACTCAACATGTCATCCCTTTCTTCCTCGTAACGAATCAAAAAGTCCAATGAAGTGGCAAATCTCTTCCCTTTGTGGTCCTCTGTGAGGAGTGTGGGTACCCACCGAGAACACAGTTTCTTAAACTTTAGGTTTTCAGACACAATTTTGTACAAAACCGATCTTGAAACTTGTGGAAATTCCAAAGAAAGAGTGGAAATTGAGAATATTCTGTCCTCACGAATCTTTGTTTCGACTGCAGCCACCAAATCATCAGTGATCACAGAGGGCCGGCCTGAGCGTTCTTCGTCATGGACGTTTTGACGGCCATTTTTAAACTCTCTAACCCATTGACGCACTTTAACTTCACTCATTGCATTCAAGCCATAAACTTCTGTTAACTGACGATGAATTTCTGCAGCTGATAGGCTTCTCGCTGTCAAAAAACGTATCACTGACCGT
The DNA here is from genome assembly GCA_031002005.1 of Vandiemenella viatica. Taxonomy (NCBI): domain Eukaryota; kingdom Metazoa; phylum Arthropoda; class Insecta; order Orthoptera; family Morabidae; genus Vandiemenella; species Vandiemenella viatica. The sequence continues at coordinate 4,512,666 of JARYHS010006518.1, forward strand.
ATCTCACACGCGGCGGGCGATTCAATAATCGTAAACATTATAAAGTAGCACAGCGATGCGTACACGTCAGCTACAGAGCTGCAACTGGCATCAGTGTGAACGGGAAGGATGCCGGCAAGTGGCGCGGTGGATTGTTGCGGCGTCCGAGCGAACTACGGCACTATACGCGCGAACGGCCCTTACTTAAAAAACAACCCTCTTATTGTAAGGATATACTCATGTGTAGTTGTGGAAGAGCCCTATAGGGGCAGAGTGTTCCCCGTTGCCGAGACCCTCCTTGAAGTTCTGCCAGGAAGATCATTCGTGGTCCAGCATGCTTCCTGGTTGCAGGACGGAATCCACCAGGTAGGGAGCGCTACATACTGTAAGGATAGACACATGTGTAGTTGTGGAAGAGCCCTATAGGGGCAGAGTGTTCCCCGTTGCCGAGACCCTCCTTGAAGTTCTGCCAGGAAGATCATTCGTGGTCCAGCATGCTTCCTGGTTGCAGGACGGAATCCACCAGGTAGGGAGCGCTACATACTGTAAGGATAGACACATGTGTAGTTGTGGAAGAGCCCTATAGGGGCAGAGTGTTCCCCGTTGCCGAGACCCTCCTTGAAGTTCTGCCAGGAAGATCATTCGTGGTCCAGCATGCTTCCTGGTTGCAGGACGGAATCCACCAGGTAGGGAGCGCTACATACTGTAAGGATAGACACATGTGTAGTTGTGGAAGAGCCCTATAGGGGCAGAGTGTTCCCCGTTGCCGAGACCCTCCTTGAAGTTCTGCCAGGAAGATCATTCGTGGTCCAGCATGCTTCCTGGTTGCAGGACGGAATCCACCAGGTAGGGAGCGCTACATACTGTAAGGATAGACACATGTGTAGTTGTGGAAGAGCCCTATAGGGGCAGAGTGTTCCCCGTTGCCGAGACCCTCCTTGAAGTTCTGCCAGGAAGATCATTCGTGGTCCAGCATGCTTCCTGGTTGCAGGACGGAATCCACCAGGTAGGGAGCGCTACATACTGTAAGGATAGACACATGTGTAGTTGTGGAAGAGCCCTATAGGGGCAGAGTGTTCCCCGTTGCCGAGACCCTCCTTGAAGTTCTGCCAGGAAGATCATTCGTGGTCCAGCATGCTTCCTGGTTGCAGGACGGAATCCACCAGGTAGGGAGCGCTACATACTGTAAGGATAGACACATGTGTAGTTGTGGAAGAGCCCTATAGGGGCAGAGTGTTCCCCGTTGCCGAGACCCTCCTTGAAGTTCTGCCAGGAAGATCATTCGTGGTCCAGCATGCTTCCTGGTTGCAGGACGGAATCCACCAGGTAGGGAGCGCTACATACTGTAAGGATAGACACATGTGTAGTTGTGGAAGAGCCCTATAGGGGCAGAGTGTTCCCCGTTGCCGAGACCCTCCTTGAAGTTCTGCCAGGAAGATCATTCGTGGTCCAGCATGCTTCCTGGTTGCAGGACGGAATCCACCAGGTAGGGAGCGCTACATACTGTAAGGATAGACACATGTGTAGTTGTGGAAGAGCCCTATAGGGGCAGAGTGTTCCCCGTTGCCGAGACCCTCCTTGAAGTTCTGCCAGGAAGATCATTCGTGGTCCAGCATGCTTCCTGGTTGCAGGACGGAATCCACCAGGTAGGGAGCGCTACATACTGTAAGGATAGACACATGTGTAGTTGTGGAAGAGCCCTATAGGGGCAGAGTGTTCCCCGTTGCCGAGACCCTCCTTGAAGTTCTGCCAGGAAGATCATTCGTGGTCCAGCATGCTTCCTGGTTGCAGGACGGAATCCACCAGGTAGGGAGCGCTACATACTGTAAGGATAGACACATGTGTAGTTGTGGAAGAGCCCTATAGGGGCAGTGTCTTCCCCCTTGCAGAGCCCTGTCTCGAAGTCCTGCTATGAAGGGCAGTGGTGGCCCAGCAAGTTGTCTGGTCGCACGAGCGCTACTTACCGTAAGAATAGTCTAAGGCCCTCCGCACACGGCGCGTTTCCCAAGCAATGTGTCCTCGTCGCGTCCAAACATCATACGAAAGGCTGTGGGGAGCCGCCAACGGGGCGATTCCCGTGCGATTCGTACTCGGCGTGAGCTCGTCTCGAGCGGCGTGCGTCTCGTGTGATCAGTTTGGAAGTTCGTGCGTGACGCACGAGACGAGTGGGACGATGGAGACTATTAACATTTTCTTTGTCAGTGAAGTAGAGAAACAGCCTGTTCTGTATAATTATATACTTGTCGAGAAAGGACTGCACTGAAAAATCATCGAACGAGGTTGCAATGGCAGTAAAGTTAACAGGTATGCAATAAGATATACTTTATTTATTTTAATGGTTCATTTTTATTTCAATTCGTGTTTAACAGGCATTATAATCAAGAAAAATTACGTGAAAAATAAAAAATAAACTGAACATGAGAAATGAATTGTACATACTATTATTTTAATACCAGTATTTCCTCTGCCAAGGTAGTGAAGCCTGTGGAGTGACAAAATACTTTGCTAAATAGCCTCTCAAAGAATTGATTGATCGTTTATTACTGGATGTGGAGCTGAGGGTGTGAAAATAATATTGTTTGCAGTAGCATTTAAGTTACAGTTGTCATTATATTGTGCTGTGTATTGGATTCCTTCTCTTTTTCTGACGTAGTTATATAGTACACATGCAGCTTTCAGTGTAAATGACCTTATTGACATTGCGGCAACGTATCGGAGCATTCAACACTTGAAATTTTTCTGTCATCTTTCCAAATGTACATTCGATGCTTTTTCTCCCTCGGCTTAATCTGTAGTTGAATATCCTTTTTATATTAACAAGAACCCGTTTTGAGTAAGGTCTCATTAGGTATCGTGATAAAGGAAATGCCCGTCAGCCACAAAGTAATAAGGAAAAAGACAATCATTATTTTCATCATGAGGTAGCTTCTTAGGAAGTGGAAGATGAAGTCGAGAATGAGTCAACCAGTGCCTCATAGCTGAAGCTCTAAAATCCCCCCGTCACTGTTTCTTCCTGCATAACCTACCGCAACCATAGTAAACAGGCCATCAGCATCACTACATCCTAATAGCACTATAGAATGGTATGATAAACTTTGCGCAGCTAGTAAAAACTCTCCAGCTGATGAAAGAAAAGAAGGCATCAAGCAATTTGCTCTCAGTCTTGTTCCTGACATGTTTCACATGACAGATGCACAGCTCAGAGCATTTAAATGAAGGACTTTGCTCCTAATAGACGAAACACTTCGAGTTAATCCTATTGATTTTCCAACACGAGGACTAGATTCACAAATTGTGACTAAATTTACAATATATGATTCTCCTTTATCTACATATACTGGGCCAGCTAGTGAAATGTTCGAAGATTCAAGTTCAACTCTAGAACACGAGAACTCATTGTCAGATGGCTCTCTGAATGCACCAAGCAAGAAACAAAAACGTTTCACAGAATCGTAAATATTCCATTTTTACATATGATTAGTTTTATTGTTTAAAGAACAAGTGTAAAATGTTGATATAGTAAACATGTGTGAAACATTATGTTGATTCTTACCTTAATGTAATTAATATTCTTTCTTCCGCTATTACACATTTCCTCATGTTTGTATTTCGCTGGTGAATCGTGGGAGAAACAATTTCCACAAGATTGGTAAAGGAATCTTTTGACATTCAGTAGAATGCATGAAATCTATCGTCTGATTCTTTTAGTTCAGTGGTCGCAACGAATACTCGGCAGTTGATGTTCCTCTCGATGTAGGGATGCGACCAATATTTCCTCTTCTTTCTCATTTCCATTTATTTGAAATAATAGTGCTTAACTACATTCTCTTCTTCACTTGAACTTGACATTTCAAAATCAGAATAACCTTTTAGGGATATGTCAGATGAAAGCTAGGCACGCAACCGTCCCGCATGTTTCTGCAGGCAGACTGGCTATCTTTAAACGCTTCGTTGTCGGACCCCAGTTCGCGTGAATGCTCGTGACGCACAAGACGCATGAAACGAGTGGTCCCGACGACGAGCGGTAATCGCGCCGTGTGCGGAGGGCCTCACGCGTAGTTGTGGAAGAACCCAAGGGGGGCATTGCAGATCTTCGCCTTGAAGTCCTGCCAGGAATGGCAGTGGTGACCCAGCGGACTGCCCGGTCGATGGCCGACACCACCAGGTAGCGAGCGCTACTTACTGTAAGAATAGACTCACGTGTAGTTGTGGAAGAAACCAATAGGGGTAGTGTCTCCTCCATCGCAGAGTCCTGCCTGGAAGTGACGCCAGGAAGGGCAGAGGAGGCCCAGCAGGATGTCTGGCCGCAGTACGGACTCCACCAGGTAGCGTGGTGCGATCGCGTGAGAACACCCATCTGATACAAAAATTGCCCCACTTCTTCCATATCATTATGACGCATAATTCTCAGATTAATTTAATATAATTATTTAAATTAGATCCTATTAGATATATGCATTCCATTACCATGTACGAATATTGTCGTAGTATTTGAAAATCACAAATGATTCATAACAAACCAAAAATGTTACTAACCATTGTTTCTGTATGATTGATAATGATGAAGGGTGAATAATTTATACGTTCAAGTTTGTACAGGTAGAAATTAATATCTTAACAATAGCATAATGTCAGCAGTGTTATATACGAGTTCTTTTAAGATTTAATACAATTTACAGTTCATAGCTCCAGATGAATCGCTCTCATGTAGCAGTTTTTTGAACCAGACAACTGCTTCCTAGATTAGTTACGTGTCTACCAAATGACCATCCTCACCTTGTGTGGTAGCCAGTAAGCGAGATTTCCCTGCTCCCTTGTAAATTATTATACCGGATGTCTGACACTGTTCTACCAGAATCGACTCTCCATCAGCTCGACGAGTTCCACCCCGTGCGAGCTCAAGGCTGTGCGAGTGTCTCTCACACAACGAAGTTTCCCCAGGGTTGCACCACCTGCAAGAGACTCCCACTTGCCACATGGCAATCTGACCAAGCTGGTTCCTCGCAACAGACACAATCACTCTGTCTTATTGATACAAAAGCTCTGAGACGATGACACTTGCGCACTCACCGGGGAAGGTCAGGGCCCTGCACGCCGGCTGGGGGGCCACTCCGCCGTGGGGTAGAAGTCGACGTGGCCGAGGGGTCGGCGACGCCTGTCCCACCGCCAGACGTGTGCACCACAACCACCAGATCAGCGTCAGAGGCGTCTAGACGCTTCGACAGCGGCCAGGATTCGAACACAGGACGCGCTGGGTCCAGAGCTAGGGACAGAAACACTGTCAATGACCTCTACACTCACTGCTGCCGTCTCCTCACAGGGGTGTCCACAGGGGGGTGTCATGAAAGTAAAACATTTTCGTGGGACATACTTTTAGTTATTGGAGTAATAGTACTATTTTATTATACAATATGGAGTTTCTTCTAATCTGCTAACACAAAGGGGCACCATCTTGCATGTAGATATATTCTTACTCATTATAATAGGAATGTTTGTTCATACTCTTTAGAACAGATTTGTTCACTTCGATCTTATGTAGGAAAGAATATATAATTCTTAAAAAAAACAATAAAATTACCAACTACCTATTTAGAGTTGTAAAAAAACGGTTTTTTTTCTGGCTTGAAAAAAATAACATGAAAAAAACTGTGAAAAAAAACATGTTTTTTTTTCTGGGACACGTATCTTTTCACAACTACTAAATCTCAAATTTCTAAGGCAGTTATCGTATAATATGACTGTTTTAGAGTTTATTCTAAGTACTTATCTTAATTTTTAAATCTACTACATTTTTTTGTTCAGTAGAAAAAAAAATTAAAATATTGGCAACATTGGCTGAAATTTTCTTTTATGAATGAGGATTTCCCGAAGAGGCTAGGTTGTGCGAGAAGGAATCCCTGTTCCCCGTTGTTTAAATTAATACTTGCTATTTGAACTAGTGCTGCCAACCCTACGAATTTATCTGTAGACCGACGGATCTTTTAAAAAAATTAGGAATTTATCTACAGTTTTTTGCCTCTTTTTATTACTTATTGTGCTTTTCTTATATTCGAATACTTGTTAAACTCTCATAGTGGTACTGACTCCATTAAAGTGTCAGTAATTATGAATCGTTTCCTTGCAAACGATGGTGTAAACCAACGATTGAAAAGAAGTAAAGCTCCTATTTTGTATGATAATAGATTTAAATTCAAACTTAAAAGACCGTAATACAGAACTATCGGTGCAGTCTTTATTCACAGTGTGTACTTTGCTCACAATTTAAAATTGCAATCCCAAAACCTTTTGCGTACAATACAAGAACAACCAGTAAAAGAAAATGTGACTACTTCTTAAGTTATGGATCTAGAGGAGACAGAAGAAGAAACAGAAAAGTCCAACACAGACCGAACTAGCGTTGGTGGTGCTGATACTATCAGTGGTGTAGCTACGTCAACAAGGGCCGCGGAGCAAAAAAAAATGTGCTGCTGGTAGGGGCCTCCTGAGCTGTGACTGGGAGCCCCTGAGTTGTGCTTGGGCGCCCCTGAGCAGTGGTTGGGGGCCCCCCTGAGCAGTGAGGGCTCTTAGTGAAGGGCTCCCTATGTCTCAGGGCTCCCCTTAGGCGAAGGTAGAGCTTGAAAAAAAAACGTCGCTAGTTTGCCGTGAAGGCCCGTGGACCCTCTGAACTGCGCTTGGGGGCCCCCAGAGGTGCGCTTGGGGCCCCCTGAGATATGCTGAGCGTAGGGGCCCCGGTGCACTGCACCACTTAGCCCCCATAGTAGCTACGCCCCTGGATACTAGTGAATGTGGTACTGACATAGACGATGGAAAAAATTATGTTACCTATATAGATACATTTATGAATCATTATGAAAGACATTATATGATTCTGTAAGATTTGAAACACACTTGTAAGATGTAAGTTCCTTCAATAAAACTATGATTTATCGAATATATTGTTTTCTGAAAAAAAAATTTAAAAAAACAAGGGTGCTAGGTTTTTTTTCATGTTTTTTTTCACAAATCTGAAAAAAAAAAAAACATTTTTTTTTCAATTTGCAACACTATACCTATTATGGTTTATTTACTTAAAATATATATACATAATATTCCATGTACGTCTGCTATATTACGTTTGATTTCCAGAGGCAATAGAGAGTAAAATATTAACTGCATATAACATCGTTGGCTGGGATATCCCTAAAGGATTCGGTCACTGAGTGACCGAAGTTAATCGATTTGCCACTCATCATATCCTCTGTCAAGTCTGCATTAACCTAACCCAGTATGCGCTTTCTAAGGTATATCGCATGAACAATGCAAAGCTTTGCTAGAGATGATGTAGTAACTAGCATGCGATGTTACATGTTTGTAGTTAACAATGAAAATTAATGTTAAGTAACTAATCTCTGGGTTTTTCTGAAGACTGTTATAACACCCAAAACATGCAATTTATGCAGATACCACACTTTCCATCAAGATAACTAATACACATCATATCGTGAAGCAGGCCAGTATAATTTTCATGACAACCATTGTCTTATTTTGGGAGGGAATTTACGAATTTTTGTTGTACTTACAAAATTAAACAAATTTCGCCACTTTTTTTTAAACTATTTTATGTATTTTTATACCTTTTAATGAAATTCGGTGTAGCATGGATCTACAAGTCTTCGGTAGGATTGCAGAGGTATCTTACACCAGATTTCAACGCAAAGGTCACGAAATTCCCTTAAATTACAAGTGATTTGGGTATGGCCCCTAGGAATGGGTATCACGGAGACGGTGAGGCCGGTCAGCTGTTCGCGTGCTACTATAGTTGGCATCTGTGGAAAAGTGTTTGAAGGATATTAAAACAACGAATAGGCTACAATGTGGTGGACACCCAAGCCACATCACAAAACGTGGAGGTCCGAGGCTTGACACTCTGTAAAGTAGAATAGGGGGTGATCAGTGACAGAATCGCAATTCTTGTGCTCTGAAATACTTCTGGAAGTACCAGAATTATACTCTTCCGTCAGATATAACATAATGTTTTGACTAATCTGTGTTTTTTGGTTTTTCGAAGATACTCGCCTGCATGTTGGAGACTGATGATGCACAAGCAGTGTTCGTTGTAATACTGTCTTTTCCTTTTTAACTGCTTAATGTCTCTTAACAGTGAGGTCTTTAGAGACGGGAAAGGATGGGGGGGGGGGGGCAAGGAATGGGAAGGATTTCGGCCATGGCCTTTTGAAGGAAGTATCCCGGCATTTTCCTGGTGTGATTTGGGGAAACCATGGAAAACCCAAATCTGGATGCCCGGACGGGGATTCGGATCGGCGTCCTCCCCAATGCAGTAATACTGTCATAACACTTGTCTGTAAGTAACAACACAAGACGGCACTAGGAGAAAGTAAGGAAAATAATTTGACTAAGGACTTTTTTTTTGTAATACATGATTAGTGAAATAAAAAAATTAATCAAATACAAGGTGTTTCTGTTTATATATACAAGTAGTACAACAAACATTATTTCTAGCATGATAATACCTAATTATTGTGTTATTAACATCAGCCAATACTACTAAATTTTTATATGCAAAAGGTTCACATCTTAGTAGCATAGAGTCCAGTGATGAAATAAAGTTGTACATCACTTAAGGAACATTAACATTACTAATACGCACATCAACCAGTTTCGGAACCATAGCCATACTATAATCACATAGAACTTAACTAGCTAACATGTTCACAAACTTTTTATCCTGCAACTAAGTGACATCACGTCTTCTTGATGATGAATTTACCAGTCGCTGCAGGCTAAACGTCAATGAGGTTCTACCATGTCGAATTTCCGAAGAAGATGCCGCTGGCAGGATCAATATTTCACCTTGTTTTCACTCTGGCCACCGTTCATCAGGAGACAGTGTGTTCGCAAATGGAACATCAATCTGCGCAGTAGCAGTCTTGAATAAATCGGACACTTTGTCCAATACGTGGATCAGTAGTTTCCATTCTTCGTACGTTAGTATAACTTTGTTGTTGTGCCCCACTTTTTCGAGCACCACAACCGCTTCCAAATTATGCTTAGATGATAAACCTATCGTCAAAGTGTTTGTATCACCAGCATTCTGCTGAAACACTGCTGAGAACAACAGCACTTGGTGGGGCATGTCAGGAGACCAAATGAAGGTTCTAACTGTATACATGCTTTAGTATATTTATGCCTGACTAGCGTCATCACCCAGAGTTAATGCCTTGCTGTTGCTATTCCTTCCATATGAAGTCTATATGATGTTTCATTAAAGTAATTAATGTATACAGTTTGTGAGGTCCCACTCACAAATCATTACCGAAATTGTAAATAGATTAGCAAATAACAGACTTTTACAGCATAAGTAGTATGTATAGATATTTGGGTAATTTTAAGTCTTTTGGTGTAATGTAATTTTTTGTAGTTGGCAGTACTGTATTGTTGGCCGAGAAAGAAGGAGGGTACGAAGATGGCGCAGACAGATCACGAGGGAATGTATTAATAGTACGGTGTCGACTGTGTATTGTGCTAAACGAGTGTTTAAAGTGATCAATACATTTTGGCAGATAAATGAAAATATTGGTTGATTTGATTTAACATTAACATCCGTTGCGCAGAAGTGTATAATTTGAGAGCAGTTTATTAAACAGTAATAATATGCTAGGAGATAGCACTACCGCGGAAATCAAAGCTTGGGCCATGTGTTGAAGTTGGCGGGCTATCTACCTTCTGCTGATTGATAGTAATTTGCTAAGGAGGACCTAGCTAGTTAATGCAACTTGCTTTTTTATTGTTGTATGTCAACTATCGCTATCCTGTTCAATAAGATCCTCTGTTCTGTCACCATTCAACAGGCAGGAAGCATGACGGGGTCGAAATAACTGTCTCGAAACCATCCACAACATTCGCTGATTTATAATAGGTGCAAAATTGGACAAATTGTAACATGTGTAAGATTTACCGAATTGTAACAAGTGCGAGATAGGTTTATAAATTAAATACGTTGTCCGCAGTTATTGAAGGAAAGGGGGGAGGCTATCTTTAGAGCCATACATTAAAATTGTACGAGTATATCCGTAGAAATTCATTTCCAAGGTTTTTTGAAGTCTAATCAGTAATGCAACTGAAACCTGGTGGAAGATTACGGATGGCACTTCAGTGATCGAACTCTTGTCTTTCTGAAACCCATTTTTTTTTTTCTTAATTTTCCTGTAAGATTACCTTCTCATCCTGGTTTTAGTTACTGAATTTTCAATTGGTGGCTGCAATGGGGTACTTGATTAATATTGTGAATGTAGTCAGTATTGTAGCTGTACTAAAAAATTATTATTTCTTGAAAAAGCAAACAGAATAATGGAAAATTTTGCTTTTTTTGGTGCCAAAATGCTTGCAGCTTTTATATCATCTTTTGTGACATCTCACCTCTGGTCATAGGCTGTATTATTTTGTTAATAAAATGTGTTCTACAGTTTACAAATCGTGTATAGTGATTCAGTCATGTAAAAACCAAATTGTAAATTTATTTTCCCAAACAACGAAGGTATCCGGAAAATGCCTAAAACTAGCACTACATGACCCAGCATATGGGTCATGCTGAAGAATACTTTAAATTAAGTTATTACATAAAATTTTACTAAGTTTGATAGTCTATGTACCTTAATATTTTGTTCTGAAAAACTTAAATTTTTATTGATAAATGAATTATCACTTTCGTAAATTAGGCTTGTGCCGGTGTATCCGTAGAGACTTCTTTCGTAGTGTTTTCAACTATTAGCAGTCTTATAACCGAAGCTAATGGTGATGATTACTAATGAGTGATTAAACTTGTGTCCTTCTGAATACCTTTACTGTGACCATGGACATCTGAAATAACTGCAATGAGAACTTTCTTGAGGTTACAGCTCTGACCATCGACCAAAATTAAGAATATACTGCGGTCACCCATAGACGACATAGCGTTACGAACACCTAGCGAATGCGGGAAGGCTTACATTGGACAGACAACACCATATATTAATCAAAGATGCACCGAACATGCGTGCAACGTCCGCCTGGGCCAGATTGACGAGTCAGTGGTTGCTGACCACAGTATCGACACGGGACAAGGCTTTAATTTCAAGGCAACAAGAATTCTTGCGCGTACGAGAGGTTATTGGGATTGTATTTTCTCTGAAGCTAACGAAATACGTACCTTCGATAACCTCGTCAATAGAATTACTGGATTTCAGTTAAGTAAGGCCTGGAGCCCAGCAATCCAGAATATAAGACCTCAACAGGATTTCTGGAAATCGCGCACCTCTCTCGCACGCCAGGTATCAGCGGTGACTTGCGCCAATAGAGTAGCTTCCCGGTAGTGGCCAATGATTCCCGCCAGTAGCCATTGGCCGACCGGAAAAAAGATGACGTAGCGCAGGACTTCGCGTGGTATATAAGCGGCTCTAAATCCTACCGGCAGCAGTCACTTGACAATGGCGGGAGATTTTGTGTCCGCCGAAACGTCGTATTTGATCGATGGACTAACTCAGCTAATTACCCGAGAAAATAAAAATAAAAAACAAAAGTTTAATTATGAATATAAGGTGGGGAAAGAATTGCTTGCTGAAGACTTGAAATGCAAATATCTTGGAATTACTTTTGATAACAAACTTAACTGGGCAGGACACATAGGACAGGTGGTAGGAAGAGGTTTCAAAGTTCTGCACTTGTTGGAGAGAGTTATGAGGGGATGTACGAGAGAAGTCAAGGAATTGGGTTACAAAACTTTGGTCAGACCATTGCTCGAATATGGTAGTGTAGTATGGGACCCTCATTTTACGTATCAAATACAGGAGTTGGAGAGGGTGCAAAGAAGGGCTGCTAGATTTGTTTCTGGAAATTATCGCAGAATGCAATCAGTGACGGATATGATGAAGGAGCTGGAATGGGATTCATTGCAAGACAGGAGGAGGATGAGGAGGGTCATGGGAGTGTACAGGGCATATACTGGCGATGAGGCATGGAAAGATATTGCAATAGGTATGAAAAGTAGTGCATGGAAGGGAAAAGATGACCATGACCACAAGCTGGCACTCGATTTCAGGCACAAGGGTGTGGGAAGATTCTCTTTTTTAGGTAAGAGTGTCAGGGATTGGAATGAGTTACCAAGAGAAATGATGAATAATTTACCGAAAACTTTGAAGGAATTTAAAGATAAAATTTGTAGAGGGCAAATGTAGGTGCGTGCAGGATAGGGGGAAGTTGGGTGTGTAGGGAAATTGCCACCGGAGCCTGTGCTCCATTGCAATTAAATTAAATTAAATTAAATGTTATTCATTATTGTACCGTTATTTGAGTCACCTTCGGAGATTAAACTTATGATCTTCATGAGTAGATTTCCTTGATAGATATACCACCATATGCGGTATGATCAACATTGTAAAATATCTGAGACATGCGGGGTTGCTTGAGGAACTGATTAAAATATCTGAGCCAATTGTTAGTATGATATTTTATCGGGAAAAACTGCGTAGCGCGAAAAGAAAATTTAATGAATCTGTGAAAGAGTCTGCTGACCGATTAAAATTTTTGAACGTACAGACATCTGAACAGATAACGCATGAATCTCACAGTGCCATCGTTCTCTTTAAATGTCACAAGCGATTATTAGAGACATTTCTGACAAGGGTGATTACAGAATTAAACCAGGACATCTCTCCCTCAGACATCAACATACTTTTTCTGAAGCTTTAAAATTTGCGGTCCTCTTTGAGGCAGTGAAGAACAAAGAATTAGCAGAAAGTAAGTTTCAACCAACTCCTCAAGTTTTTCATACACAAAATGTAATTAGATGTTATTATTATAACCTGAAAAAGAGAGGGTAAAATTGGAGTAGACAGTCTCTTGGGAGGCCTACAAACTATAATGGTAGGTTGGATATCCTATTACCTCACTGTCATCAAGGTAATGAAGGGAGTTGTAATCGTAACAGTTATAATCCTCAGTTTTCCCATATCAACGGAGGTAAGGGGACACAAAACTCCTGAAATGGGAATAAGAACACTAGTCGTCTCCGCCCAAGGACTGGAGTGAATAGGACTGGTGGTACAGCTTATATGAAGCCAAGCCGGCCAGAAAACAGGAAAGGGTAATAACTGTATGCCCAGCGAGTTACTCATGAAACACGTTCCTGTAGCTAATATACAGTAGTCTAAACTAATGCAGACTTGTGTGGCGTGGAAGGATTAAGTACTTCTTACTGCAAAATCAAGGGAGTGGATTCTACTAAAGAAATCCTGCTTTTAGGGATGAAAGAAATAGAATTTTTCATAGAAAGAGGTAAATTTGTAACTTCAGTGTGTAGTACCTGTGATAGGCCCAAGTTTTACAGCTATTATTGGGGTGAATTTTTGAAGGGAATATGAAGCGGTCTGGGAATTTGCAAGTTGTTTTATCAGGCTGAGGGATCAGTATAGCGAAAGCTTGCTGGTAGAGCTCTAAACATCAAATAAGTTACCAAGGGGAGGGTAGACATACCATCCACTGTAAGACAATCACAGCATTCAGTTGTAAAATCTGATTCTACATACACCTTCTCGCGGTCCACTCATAAGATTCTACAGCTACCAGGAAATTGAGGCGGTAGTAGGAGAAATGGTAGTGATCAGTTCTTTACCAATCAATGAATTTTTAGAACAGGACAAAGTTTATGTTAAAAGGTGTATTGGAACGTATTACCGTTATTGATGGGATGAACTGTGTTCTCATAATAGTTGGGAATTTCGGCGAAGGCCCAGTAAAAATTTGCACAAATCATCAGTTAGCGCAAGTGTTTGTGATAAATAATGACGACTATTGCCAGGACGCACCACATCCAGATGAGGGTGACAGTGATGTATTGATAAAACAGATTCTGGTTGGTTCAACTGAACCAGTGCTTATTTCAAAAGCAAGACAAGCCATTTGCCAAAAGAGCAGCGACACAGGCTACAGACATTGTTAGAAGAATATTTGATTCTATTTGCACCAAAACAAGCCTTATCAGGTACGAACACCGAATTTTGACAGGTGACGCACCCCACGTGAGAGTTAAGCCCTATTGTATCCTGTATCATCAAAGAAAGATTTTGGATGAATTAAATTAATAACTATAAAGAGATGTTGCGATATAGCCTTCTCGTTCACCATGGAGCAGCCCTGAAGGTTTGGTCCCAGAAATGGTGGAGACAGCGAGGTCAAGTATCGATTTTGCGTCAGCTACCTAAAGTTGAATAAGATCACTGTACCGGATGTGCATCCCACCTCATCTTCCACAGAAACAGCCGATTACTTAGGAATTTGGAAATATTTCTCCATGCTCGACTTTAAGTCAGGCTATCACCTAATAAATACGGCTAACGAAGAAATACTCAAACCTGCTCTTTGTGTACCTAACGGTTTGTTCGAATATAGAAAGTTACCTCGTGTTACTTTCCAATAACTACTGGATTCTATTAAGCTGCAAATGGTACTGGTCTTTAACGACGACGTAATTATTTTTCAAAAACTTTGGATAAGATCTTCACTATCTGAGAAATATATTTGAAAAACCTAGAAAAGGCAATTTAACATCATTTGAAAAATGCTACTTAGTGTTATCAAAAATAGATTATTTGTGTCATGTAATTTCAAAAGACAGAGTGAAACCACATCAAAAGTTAATATTTGTAGTGAGGGAATTCCCTAAACCTTCTAATGTGAAGGAACTAGTCATCTTTAGCATTGGCTGATTACTACCAAAAATTTATTAAAGGTTACATATACTCAGATTGTAAAGCAGTTACCTAATTACTGCTGAAAGGGGCTAAATCTGAGAGGATAGAAGAGTGTGATGAAGCTATGCAAACATCAAAAGAAATTCTAACCACCCAACCATTATTAAGTCATCCCGAATTCTCTTGGAAATTTATTCTCATGAGTGATTGTTCATAAATTGATGTGAGCTGCTGCTGGTCTATGATAGCGTAGAGAAACTAATATCCTATGCATCACGGCAACTAAGCACAGTAGAATTTAAGTACAATACCACACAGAGTTCTTGAATTTTGTGTGGGGGATAAGGTATTATTGTTTGTATTTATGGGGGAGAGAATTTGAAGTGATAACTGACCATTCAGCATTACATTGACTTTTAAATTTGAATGACCAATTTAGTCACCTAATGTGGTGGACACTGTTACTTCAAGTCTATATAACTTTATGGTCACATACAAACGAGGGAAGTGGACAGCCTAAACAAGAAGGCCAGAACACTGGACGTGCTAAAATATCTGATGCTCGCACATATGCTACTTGAGCAATCCAAAGACACACAGTGCTTAGGCCGGCGTCAGCAGCCTCACACTGTGATGCGTGGTAACATGTTGTACAAGCATACGAAGTAAGGCGAATGGGTCATTGTAAACCAGTCACTAAGCAAGTTGGAAATAAAACTGCATCACATTCATTTTACAGTTGGCATACCAGACATAAAACCACCAACCACCCGCCACCGAGACACACGAAAATACATTAAAAGCTATCTTGTATGTTGAAACAAAGAAATGCGAGAAACTTCAACCCTTTCCTTGAAACTACGGCGCCATTACCACGTGTCCACCTGGACATTATAGGGCCATTTACAAGGAGTGATACAAGTCACTTGTACAATGCGTACTCCACATATCTTGTCGTGGCACCATTGCAAGATCAACGAACATAAATGGTTGCTAGTTTTCTCTCGATCTGGGTATTAGTTTATGGTATCTCTGATGTTTTGGTCTCTGAACTTCTCATCACTATGTCACAGATAAGTTAATTGGTGGGTATCGAAAAGTTGAGAACTACCCCACTACTTTCAATTGGAAATAGCAGTGCAGAATGAGTAAATAGGACAATAATAAAAGACCTACATTTTTACATGAATAGATCACACCTTATAAAATATTGTACCACTGAGAAATGAACTCTTCATTCCCTATTTTCCCAATTTCAAAAGAAAAAACAAGCCCTGCAGGGGGGAGCTTAGCACATAAGTTGCGGAGAATCAGGAGTAATGTTTGGAAAGCCAATTCAGGGCCCTTTTCGACTTAGGCTCAACATTACAGCAAAAATGCGTAGCCATACGAAGTTCACGTTAGATAAATCGTATTATTAAATAAACCACACAGAAAACGTGGATCCTGCTCCAAGTTCAACCTTTATTTGTGGGAACCAATTGAACTAATTTCATAACTTCTGAGGTTATAGTAAGAATCAGGCTACCTGATAGAGATTTAACAGTATATAAGAATTGAGACAAACCTTAGATCTCGTTTAAGCCTATCATAAACTACAGAGAACAGATACGCCCAAAATGCTAGATTGTGAGGGGTGAAGGCAATAACAATACCAAACACTCTTTCGAGCTAACAAAAAGAAATAACCAACGTAATCGCCTAGCCAGCAGAACAAAGGATGCAGCACAGCAACAGTGGACACAAAGAAAACAGAATAAAGCGGAAGGGAGGGAGACCTAGGGTAGTTAAAAACCCTTGTCACATGTATAAAAAAAATAGTAAATAAGTTGTAACTTTCTGCATAGAATAATTTAATTTTACAGCTATATAGAGGTACTGCTAGCGGCTTGGAGTGTAACACGGCTTGAATCATGGACTGTAGCTTATTAGAAAATTAAGTTAGTCAAAACATTCTGTTAATGTTTAAGCAGTAATCTTAGTAAACTGAATGAAGCCATGTCTAATTGGGATGAATTTCACTCAACCGAATTGTTTGGGAATGTAGCAAAGCTGCAATGTGAAAATTCCGTTATGGAAATGTGTTCCACAAGACAAAACTACTGGGCACACAGATTTGAGGTAGTGGAACGCAAAATGATCAACTGCTCAGATAAGCTGTGGCGGGCGCCAGTCAACCCATCACTGACCACAACTATCATAAATTACTTTGTATTGTTGCTTAAAATTAGTGATTACTTGTAACTTTATCAGTATTTCTTGGCTACTACTATACGAGGGGAAATTAGTAGTACCTAGTGGGAACACTTTGTTTTCTTAACTTCTTTAGGAGTTCATTCATTGTAATTTCCTGTTTTATTACTCAAAATGCTGTACCATTCCTGATTCATACTTGTAATACTAATTTTATTACAAGGCCGAAAAATATTTTATTGTTATAAAATTACACCACTCACTAATTGTGTATTGTGAAACAGGATGATGTCTCAAGCTCCCTGTTCCGATGGTCAATCGTGGTACAATTCAGCTTTCAGGAATTATGAAATCAGAGCTTACAGTTGAGCAATATATTCAGCTCATTCTTATTTCCAAAATCTTCCATCTTCTGTTGACGAAATTTGGTTGCGAATTTAAGGATTTTATGTACTTCTCTGAACAACGAATATTGGAATTTGGAAAGAGGGCAAAAGAACAAAACGAGCTTTAATATATACAGGCGGTTCTATTTTGAAACCCATGTTTGAGACTCTTTCAGATTGTGTCTATAACAAATTAAGCTCTCAACAAGTGGACCGAGAACAGACTACCAACGATTTAGAAATTAGTTTTCCAAATAAACACTGCTCGCAAGAAACTTTGAAAATTCTGTTACTAATAATACATACATCATAACCAAACTTGCTAATAATTTCCTGGGAAAAGAATCTGAAATACAAATCACCTTAAATCAGAATCTGACAACTATATAGGACACAACTGTGTTTTGCACAGCAGTTAGTATTGGAAACACATGGACGGAACTAACGAGGTTAAGAATCGCTCTAGTGGAAGTTACCAATGGAAAAGTTTGTGATATACTGATTAATCCAAAATTGTTCCTGCAATACTTATAGATAATTCAGAAATGTTTAGGCGCGGAATAGCACACGATTTTCCCCTGTATATTCGAAAGTATATACCACTATTATCAGTTAGCAACAGTGAACGTAGTTTTAATAGGTGAGTATTTACGAATTATAATTGACATGCCAATTGGAATTACTGATTATGTCCTAACCAAATACACTGTACACAGATTTCCGATATTTTAGAAACAAACGGGATACACATACAATGGCAAACTCATAATGTATTATATTTTCCTCAAACACAAAAAGCATATGCAATACTGGATAACCATAACCAATAAAAGTGTCACAATTCCGCTATTACAATTTGACCTTTACTTATCCTACTTGACAGAAATCTGGCTAGCTCTGAAACTTTCAAGCAACTTTTCAAGTCTCCGCCCATGAACATTGGATCGTTGTTACATAGCCTCTATAATTCAAAATTGCATATTTTTGATGGCACAACCACATGGTATAGTAGTTACCTGTTGGGATGAGCACTTGAACCAAAAAATTAGTTGAATAAAGCTTTCAGTCTCAGGAATCATTGAACAGGTCACACATAGCCAATTCATTGGAGAGAACTTTCTCGTACCAGTATTACATAAAGCCATTATCTATATTAATCAGTCTGTGCTACCTATCTTTGGCCAGGAAGTATATCATAGTCTAATGCTAATTGAGTTAACCAGACCGAAACTTCAATACTGAACACACAGCTAGCCAAGCACTTGCACCAAGAGCGAGATTCAGTCAAATATAATCGCTTAATAGCTATTGTAGAAACTAAAATTCAGGTTCAGTCTAAGCACTAGATAATAATTACAACTACTACATCAATACACACTAAAATTATCCTTATACTATGAATTGTTCACGGAAGTTCAGCCGGATAGTGTTAAAAAACGACGACAATTCGACAACCAGCTCGGTTGTCTTCATCAGGTCTACTAATTCAAATATTATTACCTGGAAAAGTTAGATGACTACTTCAAGAAATGGTGCCTCCATCTAAATCCTCAGAAAACAGTTATTTCAACATTTCATTTGCGCAACAGACAAGCACACTATAAACCAGAAGTTAAATTCAGAGGCCAAATATTGCCTTTTTGCGGCACACCAAAATATATGGGTATAACACTCGACAGAACTCTAACTTTCAAACAGCATCTCTCAAATGTGTCTACCAAAGTCAAAACGAGAAACAATATTCTCCATAAGCTTGCAGGTACTTCATGGGGAGCCAGTGCTCACATTCTAAGATCCACAGCCTTAGCTCTGTCATACTCTGTTGCTGAATACTGCTGCCCATCCTGGATCAATAGTGTCCATACAAAGAAGGTAGATGTGCAACTCAATCAGGCAATGAGGATAATTACGGGATGTATTCATAGTACGAACACCATATGGCTTCCAGTGCTATGCAACATCTCACCCCCCAGCACTAAGAAGATCAGAAGCTCTTTTAAAAATCTGGAAAAATATCCTGAAGAACCTTCAGCTGCCTATACATCAAGACATGATTCAAGCGAAACACCAACGCTTGAAATCAAGAAAACCACCATGGCGCACAGCAATCAACCTCACAGAGTCCTCTTTCAACACCAATAAGCTGTTGACAACTCAGTGGGAGCAGTCATGAGTAGCCAATAAAAATCTCGTTGAGGATCCCTCAGTAAGGTTACAAGGTTTCGAACTCCCTAGGCGGCAGTGGAGAATCATCAATCAAATTCGAACAGGACAAGGCAGATGCGCCTACTTGTTACACAAATCGGGCTGGGTAGATTCTGCAAATTGTGACTGTGGAGCCACCTCACAGACAATCAGTCACATCGTTTCTGACTGTCCTCTTCGGGCCTACATGGAAACAATGGCGGAAATCCATGATGCGTCGATCAGTGCAGTTGACTGGATTAAAACATTAGATCTCGAGATATGAAATTGTACAAGCTTGTGATATGTATATTTCCTATTGTGTTCCTCATAAATAATCATACGATAAATAAATAAAATAACCTGAAATCACAAACAAGCTCGATAGTCGAAACGTCGTCGTTTTCCAACACTATCCGACTGATCTCCCGTGAACAATTCATTGCATCAATACGCCGGGAAAGTCTCCATTCACATATCCTCATACTGTTCGCTAACACATGTTTTTAAAAAAAAATTAGCCAAACTAAATAGTAAAGTATCATTACCTACTGCAACTCAGCATGCACCAATAATGATAACACTAATATTAGTGAAATAGTACTATAAAATATCAGCCCGTAACCATATAAGACCTGCATTCACTGTTGAAGTAATTCGAGCTAACGTCCCTGTTTCATTGTCACAGGGTTGAACGCCGTCCTTTACCAGACAATTTCGGATCAAAAACTAATGTTCTCTGTAAACTGGCAGTAAGGGTCCAATGCGCGAACTAAAATTAAAATTACCATAACTCATAGAATATGCATAAAATGGGATTTCAAACAGGGGCGAAAGAATGTACGAGACCATTTTCTGGAGATTTTATAAGTATTTATAATTTTTATAAGCAAGCGCGTGACACTTCAGGCAGCAGTATGTAGGGCATTAGCTCTCAAGTGTCTTGAGACAAGTTAAGACAGTAAAGCGGTCACATGCAAATGTTGTAGAATCCAATCAAACCGTGTGGGCACTGACTATCAAGTATACAGACTTGAATGATTACTTGAGGCGGATAGGCATGTGAATAGACTGGTATATAAAATGGGCGCATAACTACCTTAATACTGGCAACCCACGACAATACAGGACAGATCTATGTCACTCTGATTACCGAGGACATTAACTGCATTTGATAACTCCTGCTACATGGCTAATCCGGTACTGACACCAGTAAGTGTTTTATAACTTTGAGTACGCTTCGGGGCCTGGACTCTCGCTTCGGGGTAAACTATCAACGTGTATGCTCTGCTTCTTTCATTTCCAATAAAAACCGAACGTCCACTGATTAACTGTTTTGATGCATGGAGTAAGCAATAGCCTTGACGGTTGCAGGTAGAAGCTGCAACACAAATAGCTGAAGTTGATTGTCTCCAAGTAAGTATAACAAATATTGTTGCCCAAGACCAACCATCCAACCATCCTGACACGACAAATACAAGTATCAGCCCCTGATCATCAAAGGCTCCGCTACACTTACAGCAGACGTGGAATTTCATTCAGGTATGTGTCATGGCACAATTTTTTGAGGAAACTATTCACAAAGCAAAAATATTCAAAGCACAGAAAAGACATATTGGGATACTACACTGAAGAGACAAACAAACTGGTACACCTGCCTAATATCCTGTAGGGCAGAAGTGCCGCAACACGACGTGGCAAGTCTTCAACTAATGTCTGAAGTAGTGCTGGAGGGAATTGACACCATGCATCCTGCAGGGCTGTAAGAGTACGAGGGGGTGGAGACCTCTTCTGAACGGCACGTTGCAAGGCATCCCAGATATGCTCAATAATGTTCATGTCTGGGGAGTTTGGTGGCCAGCGGAGGTGTTTAAACTCAGAAGAGTGTTCCTGGAGCCACTCTGTTGCAATTCTTGACGTGTGGGGTGTCGCATTGTCCTGCTGGAATTCCCCAAATCTGCTGGAATGTGCAATGGACATGAATGAATGCAGGTGATCAGCCAGGATGCGTACGTATGTGTCACCTATCAGAGTCGTATCTAGACGTATCAGGGGTCCAATATTACTCCAATTGCACACGCCCCACTCCATTACAGAGCCTCCACCAGCTTGAACAGTACCCTGCTGACATGCAGGGTCCATGAATTCATGAGGTTGTCTATCCACTCGATACAATTGGAAACGAGAGTCGTCAGACCACGTATCATATTTCCAGTCATTACCAGTCTATTGACGGGCCCAGGCGAGGCGTAAATATTTGTGTCGTGCAGTGAGCAAGGGTACACGAGTGGGACTTCGGATCCGAAAGCCCATGTAGATGATGTTTCGTTGAATGAGTCGTATGCTGACACTTGTTGATGACCAAGCACTGAAATCCGCAGCAATTTGCGGAAGAGTTGCACTTCTGCCACATTAAACGATTCTCTTAAGTCGTCACTGGTCCCGTTCTTGCAGGATCTTTTTCCGCCCGCATCGATGTCGGAGATTTGATGTTCTACCGGATTCTAGATATTCATGGTCTAATCGTGATATGGTAGTACAAGAAAATCCCCACCTCATCGCTACCTCGGAGATGTTGTGGTCCATCTTTTGTGTGCCGACTATAGAACCACGTTCAAACTCACTTAAATCGGGATAACCTGCCATTGCAGCATCAGTAACCGAACTAACGCCTGCGCCAGACACCTGTTGTCTTATATAGGCGTTGCCGGCCGCAGCGCCGTAATCTGAGTCTTTATATATCTCTATGTTTGCATGCCTACACAAGTTTCTTTGACTCTTCAGTGTATGTATGGTAAAACCAAGATTTGTAGGCAAGTATTTAGAAAGCTAAATATTCTTATATAAGAGTGGAGGCTTTCTCGGTGTTGTATATAGATGAAATTTTCTTGAAAAAATTTCCCAAATGAGTTCATTTGTATAACATGTTTTAGCAGTCATATGCTCTGCTGCCATTATCAAGTCACCTGTCACAAACGTCGTTTTATACAAAGTCACTCAGCTAGTTTCCCAAGAAAATTCCATCTAAATATTCTTACTTTTCAGTACATTCTACTTGCCTGTAAAAAAAAAGGGATATTCGGGCAATAGGAAGAAATACGGGCATGGTGTCTTGAAGAACCCATCCTGGCATTCTCCTTGAGTGATTTGAGGAAACCATGGAAACCCTAAATCTGGAAAGTCGGGCGGAGATTCGAACCAACGTCGTCACAAATTTAAGGCCGGAAAATGGTCGTTCACCCGCCATGCTTGTGTCGGTGACCATTGCCCACTGTGATCTGGAGGCAGCGCATTCACTATAACTGCAAACGGTTGCCTACTGTCCACCATTGGGGAAACATTTTCAGTATCAATACAAACTCATCCTAAACTGTGTTCCATGCGCAGTTACAGCTGTAACCAACCGAGATAAGAATTCTAATTCCTCATAAATGTGCCAAATCAACAATTTAAATAAAAACGCAATATTTTTTGCATATTTATTTATTTATTTATTTAAACGCCAATCGGCTTTGTACATATTGAAATAAAATTTATCATCAACATACAAGCTACATAATGAATAAGTGATTCACAAAAGTCTTTTAATGTTGGAGATCAGTCCAGTATAAGAACCTCCAAAGAAGTTGACATTGGTTGCATATAGGTTAACCAGGTTTACTATCCTATGGTACGGCCCAGAAGCAACATAATTTTTGTTGGGTTTTACAGCATCCAGCAGTCGTCTTGTTCGTAGGTCTACCCTAGAGCAATTAAATTGGAATTGTTCGAGTATATCTGGTGAATCAATAAGTCCATTGATGACTTTGTAGAAGAAGCATAGGTCAGTCAACTGCCTCTGACTTTGCAAGCTGTTAATCTTATAATGTTGATATACATCACACACATCTTCCATGTTTTCACGATGAAAATAGTGTAACAGAAACTTAAAAAACTTGCGTTGAACTTTTTCGACACGGCTGATTTGCTGGTCTGTAAAGGGTGACCATACAATACTACCATAATCAAGTAACGGTTTGACATAGGCAGAGAAAAGTCGGAACAATGTATTAACGTTTTTGAATTCTTTACCAGCTCTACATATGAAACCCAGGACACGAAATGCTCGCTGAGTTATGTAATTAATGTGCTCTCAGAAGGTAAGCCTGTCATCGATTATCACTCCCAAGTCTTTAACTGAATTGACTGTTCCCACGTGTTGACCACATATAGAGTAATTAACAGGTTGCTGGTTGAGACGTCGAGAAAACACCACGACAGCACATTTTTCTATATTAAGGTGTAACTTATTTAACTGACACCATACATATTACATCCATTTTTTAAACACATTATTTAAACAATGGAATCCATTAATTTTTGTGCCACAATGGATAATTCTATAATCTCACAATTACAATATCGACATAATGATTTGCATGCTGAGGTCCAAAGCACAGTGAAAGAGTGTACCTGTGGTCACTCACCTGTAACCCGGGCAAGCCGTCCTGAACGCATGTGGTTGGACACCTGTCCCGCCACCTGAGCGCCCATGCTGAAGCCGACGACGTGCAGACGCGACAGGTCGGCGCCCCAGCGAGTGTGCAGCAGGTCCACCAGCCAGGCCACGCGCCGAGCCGCCTCACTGGTGTTGTTGGCAGCCCTAACATACTCCCCCGCAGCAAGAGGACTCCAGTCCACTGCCACATAGTTTACGTCCGCTACCGACAGCAACGCTGAGGAGAAGAACGGCAAGTGTGCAGCATGTACACCAGACAGCTTAAGCGCCGCGTCTTATTGATTGCCCTAACATAATCCACAGCAGCAAGAGACCTTCAATCAACCATCACACAGTTGGCATCTACTGTCCACTATTGTGTTGTGGCGTTCAAAGCGAGCGGACGTGCTTGGCTTGCGCTCCGTAATACACTCCTGGAACTTGAAATAAGAACACATTGACGCCGGTGTGTAAGACCCACCATACTTGCTCCGGACACTGCGAGAGGGCTGTACAAGCAATGATCAAACGCACGGCACAGCGGACACACCAGGAACAGCAGTGTTGGCCGTCGAAGGGCGCTAGCTGCGCAGCGGTTGGGCACCGCCGCAATCAGTGTCAGCCAGTTTGCCATGGCATACGGAGCTCCATCTCAGTCTTTAACACTGGTAGCATGCCGCGACAGCGTGTACGTGAACCGTTTGTGCAGTTGACGGACTTTGAGCGAGGGCGTATAGTGGGCATGCGGGAGGTCGGGTGGACGTACCGCCGAATTGCTCAACATGTGGGGCGCGAGGTCTCCACAGTACATCGATGTTGTCGCCAGTGGTCGGCGGAAGGTGCACGTGCCCGTCGACCTGTGTCCGGACAGCAGCGACGCACGGACGCACGCCAAGACCGTCGCATCCTACGCAGTGCCGTAGGGGACGGCACCGCCACTTCCCGGCAAATTAGGGACACTGTTGCTCCTGGGGTATCAGAGAGGACCATTCGCAACCGTCTCCATGAAGCTGGGCTACGGTCCCGCGCACCGTTAGGTCGTCTTCCGCTCACGCCCCAACATCGTGCAGCCCGCCTCCAGTGGTGTCGCGACAGGCGTGTATGGAGGGACGAATGGAGACGTGTCGTCTTCAGTGATGAGAGTCGCTTCTGCCTTGGTGCCAATGATGGTCGTATGCGTGTTTGGCGCCGAGCAGGTGAGTGCCACAATCAGGACTGCATACGACCGAGGCACACAGGGCCAACACCCGGCATCATGGTGTGGGGAGCAATCTCCTACACTGGCCGTATACCTCTGGTGATCGTCGAGGGGACACTGAACAGTGCACGGTACATTCAAACCGTCATCGAACCCATCGTTCTACCATTCCTAGACCGGCAAGGGAACATGCTGTTCCAACAGGACAATGCACGTCCACATGTATCCCGTGCCACCCAATGTGCTCTAGAAGGTGTAAGTCAACTACCCTGGCCAGCGAGATCTCCGGATCTGTCCCCCATTGAGCATGTTTGGGACTGGATGAAACGTCGTCTCACGCGGTCTGCACGTCCAGCACGAACGCTGGTCCAACTGAGGCGCCAGGTGGAAATGGCTTGGCATGCCGTTCCACAGGACTACATCCAGCACCTCTACGATCGTCTCCATGAGAGAATTGCAGCCTGTATTGCTGCGAAAGGAGGATATACACGGCACTAGTGGCAACATTTTGCATGCTCTGTTGCCTGTGTCTATGTGCCTATGGTTCTGTCTGTGTGATCATGTGTTGTATCTGACCCCAGGAATGTGTATATAAAGTTTCCCATTCCTGGGACAATGAATGCACGGTGTTCTTATTTCAATTTCCAGGAGTGTACATAAGCTTACGCATACAGTAGGCATTGTGTTGGCTAGTGTTAAAGTGGTCAAGTGAAGGTGTTGTTGAGATCTGGTGCTCCAGATTCAGTGCATGCTCCTGATAGAAAAATCTGCCTGAAACCAGCGCGGATTTCGCTGTGATTCCAGTAACTGCGATCGAACCTGAAAAATTAGTGGAAATAACCTTTGAGCAAAATTACGAGGGATAAATAAGTAAGGAGGAATGTGCGGAAGGATTCAAACCGAGATTCAAAACTGGGCCCAGGAATAAGGCAACGGTACATCATGTCGTGGAAGTAAGTGCAAAGATCAGAAATGTTCTACTAAAACAGAGGAAAATATTTGTTGAATTTTCGGCCATAGCAGTTAAAGATTACACGGTGGTGCCTCAGTGTGTAAAATGCACTGATCTAGGACACGTAAGTAAACATTGTCAGCAAGCCGAATATGTATGTGTTACCATTGCGGGGAAACGGGACACAAAAAAGAAACATGTGGTAAAAAATCTGCCCCGGCAGTTTGTATACCCAGTGGCAGGAGGGGAAAGAAATGCAAAAAAAAGGGGAAAGGAGCGTCTAACATATCAAATGTTGTTGCAAAGAATAGATTATGGACAGTAAGGCAAGGCTAGAAGTAAGGATAAAAACGAACTCAACTGCTACAAAACGGAAAAGTTATAACTCCAATATGACTGCAGAGACGGTTAAAAAGAAGGAAAGCCCTCCTCGAAGGCGCCGGGACGCAACGCGGGCTGCGAAATTCAGAGAAGCTATGAAGGCTTTAGAGAAAAAACAGTTTATTGGTACTTGTGATAAAGGAATACAAACGGAGGGATCCACTGAAAAGGGTACACAAACAGAGGACCTCAGCTTCGCAGATGCGAAGGTTAAGGGGGCTTGTATGATGCCTCCCTTTCGGTCCTCTCGATGTAAAGCAGGGCTGTGTTGGGTAAAGGGTGAAGTACTGTGGCCGAATAAACCAATTGCCCTCAAAGGTGATGGTGTAATAAAGATGGACGACTTAAAGGGGAACTACACGCCGAAATCGATGCTGGCAAGCGTCAGCAAAGAGAGTGTGAAAACCGAATTGACAAGGCAATATTTTATACCCACCTATAGTAACAAGAAAGAATCAAACGAGGGGAACATGCTCGAAAATACTTCGTTAAATCCCACATCGCTTTATAATATAGACACATGAAGCCAGGGAAACGTATTTGGAAATAGCATAGATGACTATCCCATCAGATCTCATAGCGTTAAAAGAGAAATGAACATCGACACACCAAGTATGGGGAATGTGCCCAAGAGTATGTCAGTAGATCCAACATCGTTGTATGCGAATATAGAGGATATACTGAGACTGAATAAGCTGGAACACGAGAACATACTAACAATCACTCTAAGACAAATAACACGCGTATTGCATCCAGCAGTGAGGTCAATAACCTTTCCCTTGCTGGAAGTGGTAGGTAGAATTCAGCTTAAGGCCAACAATCTGCCAGCGGATCCGTCCCAGCTACTAATCCTACTAAAAAAAATATTCGATAGACGAAATGAATTGTTTGATCCTGGAGATCTATAAGCAGTTCGTCATGACCCATGGAAGGATTAGATATGACCCGCAGCTCAAATGGCCGAAGTGTAATGTCCACACCAGACACCCGTAAATGGATGTCATAAAAATTTCACAATTAAATGCCAGACGGAGCAAGCTAGTCCTCCATGAGTTAAGAAAATTGGCAAAGGAAAGTAGCTGGTACATGTTATGCCTTTAGGAACCCCATTCAAATAGAGGGTCGATTCCGTACATGGCAGTAACTGCACAAATCATTGCAGACGGGGAGCATCCTATGTCAGGCATAATAGTACTAAATAGGAATATAACTACAACTAAAATTGCTCAATTCTGTGATGAGCACACTACATGCGTAGAAATCAGTACAGGTTGGTGCAACGTAATTGTAGTATCAATGTACTTCCAATACAAAGATCCAATTAATCGATAATTGAATAAAATTAGAGAAATTCTCAACAGTCTAGGAAACCAGAAGATAATCATAGCGGCAGACGCAAATGCACGGTTACTTTTCTGGCATAGTGACCATACAAATGAGAGAGGCCAAGACCTGACTGAGTTGATCTGCGAGTTTAATCTAGAAGTAAAGAACAAACCATTCAATCCCCCTACTTTTAACGATAGACGTCGAACTACATCTAACATAGACGTAACAATAACTAACGATCTTGTGGGAAATATGTTACATAATTGGCGGGTGGCAGATAACCAAACCACGAGTGACCACAATATAATTCTATATGACCTCTCTCGGCAACGAACTGAGGCAACTAGTAAAGGGAATACTAAACTTCGTTATAATATCAGAGGGGCGGTGTGGCAGAGACTTCAAGAGAGTTTCCGTATTCCAGTGGACTTGCTGGATGGCATTGACGTGGACCATATGGTAAGGGAACTGACTAGGTCCATCCAAACAGCAATGAAAGGCAGTGTTCAACTGGCAAAGGTAAAAAGGGTGAAGGATATACCATGGGATGAGAGACTGCATAGAATGAGATCGAACATGCGAAGGGCGCGGAGGCAGTACCAACGCTGTGATGTGGTGGCTCATAGGCTTGTTTTGCTTAATAGATACAGGGAAAGCAGCAACTCTTAAAAACTAAAACAGATAGCTGGGAGGCCTATGTCAGATCCAATCTTAGATCAGATCTCTGGGGCATTCCGTATAAGATAGTTGCCGGAAAAATAAGACCACTGCGAGGACTGTGGAAGGTATCATGACTAAAAATTGGGCTACAACAGCGGAGGAATCATTAAGGCAGCTACTACCTGATGATGAGGAAGGTAGAGAAACCGACTTTCATAGAAACGTGAGGGGTGATAAATCTCAGCTGTACGTAGTTGAATCGGAAGGGGAGGACATAACAGTAGACGAGGTAGTAAAGGCCATAAACAGTATGGCAAAGCATAAAGCACCGGGACGGACGGGATAGTAGCAGAAGTGTTGCAGGCCCTAGTAGTCCAGCTGGCCCTCCAACTATGTACGCATTTTAACAAGTGGCTCCAGCAAGGCCGGGTTCCAACCATCTGGAAGCAAAGTGAAATCATGATATTGACTAAGAGGGGAGACAGGGATCTGGCAAACCCAAAATCGTATCGGCCGATCTGCCTGCTAAACGTCCTTGGAAAGGTTCAGGAAAAAGTATTGATTAACAAACTGCAGTATCACAGGAGCCAAATAGGCATTAACATGAACCAGTATGTCTTTCGAGCAGGCAGGTCGACCGAAGACGCAGTAAACAGGGCGCTAAATTAAAAGTAGTTCTATGAAGTATATAATAGGAATTTTTATAGATATTTACGGGGCTTTCGACAATTTATGGTAGCCGATGTTGTCCAAGAAACCTGTATAATACATTGCGGGATTACTGTAAGAATAGATTCGCCACATTGAGATGTCCACGAGGGAAGGTAGATAAACGTCTAACTAAGGGCTGTCCCCAGGGCTCAGTAAGTGGGCCAGTCTTCTAGGATTTAGTTTTTGAAGATGCTCTTAGGCGTCTGGAGGGGCTGTGCGGCTTGCTGGAGCTGGTCGCCTTTGCAGACGATTTGCTGATGTTGATTGAAGGTCGGACCAGACAAGACATAGAAGATAAATCCAAGGTAGTGATCGAAGAACTTCAGGCATGGTGATTGGAGGCTAAGCTGAGCCTAGCACCAAAGAAGACCCAAATGATGCTACTAAAAGGGAAATTGCAGTGGGTTCCAATTGTTAAGATAATTAACATCGCCATAAAAAGGAAGCCGACAACCAGATACTTAGGCATCACACTGGATGAGTTCCTTAACTTTGCAACGCATATTTCCGAGACGTATGAATGAGCTAAGGCGGTCATGAACAAATTTGTAAGCATAGGCCAGAGGAAATTCCATCTCCCGAACATCTTAATAAGAAGATACCATGATGCTATCCTGGCATCAGTGGTAGGGTATGCAGCCAGTGTCTGGGCGCATAAACTACTGCAGGTGAAACCTCGTCAGGTGGTACTGAGAGTGCAGAGAAGCATTCTGATATAGCTAAGTGGTGCCTATGCTACTACATCTGCTGACTCACTCCCAATATTAGTAGGAGTATGGCCGTTGGATCTCGAGGTCAGGAGACGAGGAGCCATATACTGGCTGCGTAAAGAAAATCAGGCCAAGGTGCAGGAGATTGTGGGAGCAGTAGCACAATCTGTGGTGGAAATTAAAATCGCTCCTCGCCGAGTGGCAAGCCCGTTGGGACAGCAGCCAAACAGGCAAACAGGCAGAAGATTACACAGCGTGTTTCCAAATGTCCAAGTGAGGCTGAATCTTGGCTTCTTTAATCCTTCACTTGGGCTAATACATTACATGACCGGACACGGACCATATAACCAGATGCTATACCAAAGAGGGTTGAAGGAAACCAGTGCATGTGAGTGTGGCGCAGAAGGAAAACCAGAGCACGTCTTGTGGGAGTGTCCTGAAACGGAAGAGGTGAGAACAGCGAACGTTAGCGAAATGCAGAATATGCTAACACGGGATATAATCCTCGACGAGCAATTATGGAGCAGGCATGACAACCTATACGACAAAGTGTCTAAACTACACAGGAAAAAGTATCTGGACCGAGCAGTAGTCGGGCGAGGCCGACCACCTCCGGGACCCCAGCAGCTGCACAGGCGAATGAGAGCATTGTAGTTAACAGAATAGTGCGAGAACTTCCGGTAACCGGAAGTGATCCCGACGGGTCGGCTAACCTGGTTCTGCTGGAAATGCCAGACGGACCAGGAATGGTTGACTGTTTCCGGGATAACAACGGTGGAAGGAAAAGTGTGTTGAATACAGAAAGATGAAAATAAAAATAATAACAGTTATGTCCTTCCAAGATGTAGCGTCCTTAACTGGCGTACTACAAAATAAACATCATGTAATTGTAAAGCCGGAGCCAGTTCGTGTTCGCCACGGAATCTGCAGTGGTCAGCAGTGCCGATACAGCACCTAGTCAGCGAGGTTAATGCCACACAGGCCGCGTGCGTATTCAGCTGAAACGGACACAAATTAAAATGGGCAGTGTTTGTATTACTAAAAGGCATAGAAATTGCCCAATAGCATTGAGGAAAGATATGGAATGTTACGATCCCTTTAATATAGTTAAAAAAAATAATAACTTTCAAAAAACAACTCACGAATTAATAGTAATGGAATTTCGATAACACACGAACTGGTTCAAGGCTGTAGAAGCTAAGTAGGCAGTACTAACGTATACATGTAGAAACTGTCAAAATAATAATGCATGTATTGTAAATCCCAGTAGATCTGTATCTTAAAAAATTGTTGTTATAAATTCATTGTAACCGACAAAAAAACTGTATGCTCGCACTGTATATTCCGTAAATCACTAGAAGAGAGAAAAGTACCTTCTAGCTGGAAAATAGCCCAGGTAATTCCCATTTTTAAGAAAGGAGATCGGAGTGATCCTAGGAATTATCGACCCATATCTCAAACATCGGTCTGCAGCAGAATTCTGGAACATGTCATATGCTCGAACATAATGAAGTTTCTAGATGAGAACGACTTACTTACACCATGTCAACACGGATTTCGGAAATAAGGATCGCGTGAAACACAATTGGCCCTATTTTCCCACGACATAATGAAAGTTATCGATGCAGGTTCGCAAGATGATGCAGTTTTTTTGGATTTTCAGGAAGCTTTTGATTCTGTGCCACACAACCGACTTTAAGCGAAGATTCGAGATTACGGTATTTCGGCTCAGATTTGCGAGTGGATACGTGATTTTCTAACTGGTGGATCACAATATGTCGTTGTTGACGGGGAAGCCTCTTCTAAGATAAATGTTACTTCGGGCGTTCCTCAAGGAAGTGTAATAGGTCCACTTCTTTTCTTAATATTTATAAACGATCTAGGTGACAACGTCAAATGCTGGTTGCGATTGTTTGCCGACGATGCGGTTATCTATAGGGAAATAAGGTGCTCCGACGATTGCTTAGAAATTCAGCATGATTTGGATGCTATTTTCGATTGGTGCCGTAAATGGCAGCTTACACTTAATTGCAAAAAGTGCAAGGCAATGCGGATAAGTAACAAGAAGAATCAGGTTGTTCACGAGTACAAAATAAACAATTCACCTGTTGACACGGTTGATTCCGTGAAGTATCTGGGGGTGATAGTACAAAGCAACATGAAATAGGACATGCACATAACTTCCGTCGTAGGCAAGGCTAATTCTAAATTACGATTCATAGGTCATATTTTGAGGAATTGTAATGCTCAAACAAAGGAGATAGTGTATAAAACACTAGTGCTTCCGCATCTGGATTACTGTTGTGGGGTTTGGGATCCGTATCGCAAGGTTCCGATTGACTCAGTGGAGAGGGTGCAGAGGAGAGCCGCTAGATTCGTGACTGGTTGCTACAGCCCTTATAAAAGCGTCACAGAATTGATACAAAAATTGGGCTGGGATAGTTTGGAAGACAGAGACGTAGCTTGCGTTCAAATTTATTGGAGAATATGCGAAAAAATTTAAATTTCGAGTGCAATGAAATACTTCTTCCGCCAACCTATTTAGGTCGCAATGACCGGAGGGATAAGATTAGAGAAATAAGATGCCGTACTGATACTTATATGTATTCCTTCTTTCCTCGCACTATTCGGGATTGGAATGGGCGGGTTTAGGATTAGTGCTTAGCACCCTCTGCCACCCACAATGTTTGTGATTCGCAGAGTATGGATGTGGATGTATTTGTCAAATAACTACCAATGTAAATATTGTTATTCGTTTACTAACTGACTCATCTGTAACGTTTATTGTTTAATATTTAATAATTTATCATTAAGTATCAGTTGTTAATTAGCTCAGTAAAGCGGAAGAATATGCTAATTGCTTCCAAGAAACTTTCTTAGATTGTAAAATTGTAAACTACAAACATGGTTTCGCCAGAAAACAAGTTTGGCCTGCCTCCTCGCGGGGACAGGAGATCGTGGAAGCTATCCGGTAATCCACACAGCTGAGAGGCCAGATTAACCAGTAATAAATCCAGCGACACTGTCGGAACACTTAATCAATAATAAACTAATGAATGTAATAGGGTCTAATTTAGTATCCAGATATTAGGCTGTATAAATGTGAGATTAAAAAAATGTCAACACCGCTGAGGACAAGAACAGCGAATATTCAGCAGGTCCACCTGACAGCCTACGCGCCGCGCCAATATGCAGGTGCTATTAGTTGCCCTAATATAATCCCCCACAGCAAGAGACTTCCAGTCCACCGCCTCAAAAATGGCATTCACTGTAGATAGCACCGCTGAGGAACTGTACCGCGAGTGTGCAGCAGGTCCACAAGGCATTCCACATGCCGCGTCACTACACAGGTGTTGTCAGCTGCCCTAATATAATGCCGAAATGGAGAGGCCCACAGTCCAAAACCACATATTTGGCATCCATTGTCGACAGGACACAAGAGGACATGGAGAGCGGGTGTGCAGCTGGTCCACAAGCCGTGTAACAACGCAGGTGTTGTCGGCTGTCCTAATATAATGCCCCACAGGGAGAGGCCCCCAGTCCACCACCACATATTTCACGTTCATTGTCGAAAGGACCGCTGACGACATGAAAAGCGAGTGTGCAGCTGGTCCACAAGCAATGCCATTCACCTCGCATCAACGCAGGTGCTATCGGCTGCCCTAATGCAATGCCCCACAAGGAGAGGCCCCCAGTCCAACGCCACATATTTCGCGTCCATTGTCGACAGGACAGCTGACGACATGAAAAGCGAGTGTGCAGCTGGTCCACAAGCAATGCCATTCACCTCGCATCAACGCAGGTGCTATCGGCTGCCCTAATGCAATGCCCCACAAGGAGAGGCCCCCAGTCCAACGCCACATATTTCGCGTCCATTGTCGACAGGACCGCTGACGACATGAAAAGCGAGTGTGCAGCTGGTCCACAAGCAATGCCATGAAACATTTTTCACTTTCTCTGGCATTTTATTGTGCTATTCCTGAGTTTAAAATACTTATCTGACTAGATGAAGTTCTGCAAAGCATTTTACTGATGTCTGAATGTCCTCCAGGGAAGTAATTGTGCATAAGATTACTTTTTATATTTCAAGAGATAATCGCTTGTAAAAAAATTATATTTATGTGGAGCCATGGTTCATTTAGAATGGCAAAGTTAATGAAATATTCAGTTCTATATGATTCTAATATTTTTAATTGATAAAGGTTTCTCACTCCTTTTTTCTATTTCCTAAATACACTGATCATTATGACCACCTACCTACTATCGATATAAGACCGTCCAGGCGATAACAGCTTTACCTGATGAGGAATGACTGTTAGTCAGACACACGCACAGTGCATGTAGTATCAGTGGGCGTGTTATCCGTGTTTATAATGGAGAAGGCGCGCAATCGATCTGAGTTTGACTGTGTGCAGATTGTGTTGACCCAGAGGCTCGGCACGAGCATTTTGGAAACTGCACGACTTGTTGGGTGTTCAAGGAGTGCTGTGGTGAGTACCTTCAACAAGTGGCGAAACCAAGGTGAAACACGTCCAAACGTTGAGGGGTGGGGCCGCCACCCCTCATCACAGATGGCGTAAGTCGTAGGCTGGGCAGACTGGTAAAACAGGAAAGACGGCGAACTGTGGCGGAATTAACATCAGACTTTAATGCTGTGTCTGAACACACAGTGCACTGAAAACTCCTAACGATATGCCTCCACAACCAATGACCCGTGCATGTGCCAATGTTAACACCACGACAATGTCACTGGAGATTGACGCAGTGGAAGAGCATTATATGGTCTGATGAATCCCAATACCTTCTTCATCATGCCGCCATTTTCCATGGGAACAGCTACTTGGCACTTGTACTGCAGGATGGAGACAAGCTGGCGGTGGCTTAATTATGTTCTGCGGAACATTCACGTGGGCACCCATGGTTCCAGTGGAGTTCGTGCAAGGCACCATGATGGCCAATATGTATTGTACACTGGTTGCAGACCACGTACACCCCTTCATGGCGACCATGTTTACCAATGTCAGTGGCATTTTCGAGCAAGGTAATGTGCCATATCACATGGGCAGGAGTGTGGTGGTGGGGTTCGAGGAACACAGTGGTGAGTTTCAATTGATGTGCTGGCCCCCCAACTCGCCAGATCTGAACCTGATCGAACACATCTGGGATGTGATTGAACGTGGCGTCAGAACTCATAGCCTTCCTCCCCAGAATTTACGGGAATTGTGTGTGCAGATGTGGTGCCAATTCCC
Organism: Vandiemenella viatica; assembly: GCA_031002005.1. NCBI lineage: Eukaryota > Metazoa > Arthropoda > Insecta > Orthoptera > Morabidae > Vandiemenella > Vandiemenella viatica. The sequence continues at coordinate 4,547,798 of JARYHS010006518.1, forward strand.
TCCGGCGACCTACCGAGGCGTCATTGCTTCCGCGTCAAGACGCATTGCCGATGTTATCCATGACTAAGGCGGATGTACCCACTATTAAGTACATGGTCATAATGTTCTGGCTTATTAGTATTGTCGCGTTGGAACCGGGACAGGTGTGAATTCGAAGGTTACTTGTCAATGAACACAGCACTTAAACTGAGAACAGGTTTATTGAGAACTCAAACATACACGCAGCACTGACTGCCTCTTGGGCAGAATGCTCTTCTATTTATACACAGATAGAACGTACTAGAGATTACAAGAGTAGTTAACAAGTGAAATGTGTAGAAGTTACAAGTGACCTTAGGAAACATGTAGAATCTTCTGGAAATAATAAACAGAATTAAATAATTTTTGTCAGTGGGCGGGATTGAACCGGCGACCTTCGGTACCGCAATTCGTGACGCTACCCGCTGCGCCATGCTGGCAGACGGTACACTGGCGTTCATGTGGCATTGCTCCCTCTCCTGAGGAAAACAGCGTCCCGCTGTTAGATTTCTTTTGGGGCACGCTGAAGTGTCCTGGATCTTGATCTTGTCGTGGGTCCTCTGTATGGCAGTTCTGGAGGGCCCCTCCTATTTGTACTATTATCTTCCTGTCCGACTTCCTCAGTATCCAAACCGTCCTCAGAGTCCTTGAACAAGAAGCTGGTTGTGCCTAGCTGCTCGTCAGGATTGTAGTAAGGCTTCATGCGGAGGACGTGAACAATGTCCCTTCGCTTTCGTCGTTTCGAAGATGGCTCATAATCCTCGACTTCGTATGTGACGTCTGACCGGCGGCGTATGACACGATACGGACCAAAGTACCGCTTCAGTAACTTTTCTGATAGCCCAACCTTCCGGACAGGGGTAAAAATCCATACGAGATCTCCTGGGTTGTACGCAACAGGTCGGTGCTTGCCGTCATACCGCTGACGGTCCTTCTCCTGGGTGGCCAGTGTTCGTATGCGAGCCAGCTGTCTTGCTTCTTCGACCCTGGTAATGAGCTGTTTTATATAGTCATCCTGAGTGTCGTCCGGCTGGAATGGGAACAGCGTATCCATTGTGGTCTCAGCTTCACGGCCATGGAGCAGAAAAAACGGAGTGAAGCCTGTCGTATCTTGCCTTGCTGTATTATAAGCAAATGTGACCACTGGCAGTATTGTATCCCAATCCTTCTGCTCAACATCCACATACATCGACAGCATATCGGCTAATGTCTTGTTGAAGCGTTCTGTGAGACCGTTTGTCTGAGGGTGGTATGCAGTTGTCATCCTGTGGACAACGTCGCATCTTGACATGACCTCTGATACTAGTCTTGACTGGAATACCTTTCCACGATCGGATATCATCACACGTGGTGCTCCATGCTTCAAAATAATGTCTTCTACTAGAAATTTTGCAACCTCTGGAGCTTCTGCAGTCGGCACAGGTTTGGTGACAGCGTAGCGCGTGAGGTAGTCGGTGCAGACTATTATCCATCGGTTACCGGTTGTCGACTTCGGGAACCTCCCCAAAAGGTCGATCCCAATTCGGTGGAATGGAACTGCTGCAGGTGGAATTGGTACTAGATGACCTGGAGGTAATTGCGGCACATGTTTCCGTCGCTGGCACTCTTTACAGTGACTCACATAATGCTTGACAGATCGGTAGAGACCCTTCCAGTAATACCTGCGTCTGATTCGGTCCAGGGTCTTCACAAATCCCAGATGACCGGATATTGGAGCGTCGTGGAAATACTTGAGAATAGCTGGCTGGAGATGAGCTGGAACGACCAGAAGCCACTTGGGGCCTAGTGGATCGTAGTTGTTCTTATACAATGTCCCATCTATCAATTGAAACCCTCCTTTGGCCGGTTCTCCTTTCTCCAAGGCGTCTATGGTTCTTAATAACTCTGAATCTTCCCTCTGTTCAGCTGCAACGTCACCTAATTCAGCGAGGGCTGAAATTCCATTCATGCTGTTGTGTTCTATTAAAGGATTCCTTGAAAGGCTGTCGGCATCCTTGTGTTTGCGTCCGTTTTTGAATACCACCGTGACGTCGTACTCTTGAAGTCTAAGTGCCCATCTTGCTAGTCGACCTGATGGATCCTTCAAGCTGGTTAGCCAACATAAAGAATGGTGGTCTGTTACGACGGTGAAAGGTTTGCCGAATAAATACGGACGAAACTTGTTGATAGCCCAGACAACTGCGAGGCATTCTTTCTCGGTTGTAGAGTAGTTTATCTCGGGCTTAGAGAATACTCTTGATGCATAGGCTATCACCTTCTCAGCACCTTCCTGAATTTGCACAAGCACTGCACCGATCCCATAACCGCTGGCGTCAGTGTGAAGTTCAGTTTCTGCATTCTCGTCGTATAAGGCTAGAACTGGTGCGGAAGTTAGAGCCTCCTTAAGTGCCTGGAAAGATCTTTCTTTAGTTTCATCCCAGTAAAACTTGGCGTCTCCCTGCAAAAGTTCTTGCAGTGGACGTGCCATGTTACAGAATCCTTTTATGAAACGCCGGAAGTATGAGCACAGCCCAAGAAAGCTTCTCACATCACGAATGTGCTGAGGAGTTGGAAATTCCATGACTGCCCTTACTTTATCTGGATCAGCGCGGACGCCATCTCCGTTGACCAGGTGCCCCAGGATTTTTATCTCTCTGGCGACGAAGAGGCACTTCTTCGGATTGAGGCGGAGTCCTGCAGTCTGAACACACTTCAGCACCGTTGACAGGCGACTCAGATGTTCTTCAAATGTTTTCGAGAAAACAACAATGTCATCTAAATAACAAAGACACGTCGTCCACTTAAGGTGTCGAAGTAAGTTGTCCATCATGCGTTCGAATGTGGCCGGAGCGTTGCATAATCCGAATGGCATTACTTTGAATTCATAGAGGCCATCAGGTGTAATAAAAGCCGTCTTTTCTCTGTCAGCTTCGTCAACCTCGATTTGCCAGTAGCCTGTCTGCATGTCCATGGTTGAGAAGTATGTAGCTCCTTTCAAGCAGTCTAAGGCGTCGTCGATGCGCGGCAGTGGGTAGACATCTTTCTTTGTGATTTTGTTCAGCCGCCGATAGTCGACACAGAATCGCCACGTACCATCCTTCTTCTTTACGAGGACCACCGGAGATGACCAAGGACTCTCCGAAGGTTGAATAATGTCATTATGCAACATCTTCTCCACTTCCTCTCGAATTATTCGCCTTTCGACTGGTGACAATCGGTACGAGCGCTGGCTAATGGGCGGATGATCCCCAGTATTGATACGATGCTTTATCGTGGGCCGTTTCGTCTGACCTTTTTTTGCTGGGGTGTGAATACACCAGAGAATTGGCGTAGTATAGCTAACACCCGGTGGTGTTGTTCCTTGGTCAGGCCGGACCCTATTGGCAGTTCCATAGTTGTTTCCTCCAGCGTGTTGTCGGTACTAGTAACAGAGCATGGATCTTCGTTAATGACGTTGAGCTCGCCCTCCTGGACTGGTTCAGCTGTCCCTATGCACATTCCCTTGGGGATAATTTGTGACTGCTCGTGACAGTTGGTGATCCAAATGTCTCCTCGACCACCGATAATGCTTATGATAGCCGCTGGTATGTAGATTTCTTTCGTGAGCCTAATAAACTTTCTACTATCGACAAGCACTTCAAGGTTGCGGTCGTCCGTGTTTTTGACTGGGACTCTTCTCATTGCGAACGGCGGGATTGTCACGTTGTCAACGGCGAATAACTTCCCAGAAGATTCTGTGTTACGTGTACCCGTCGCAACGACTTCTTCAATTTGCAGCTCAGACGTTCCACAGTCAATGACAGCTTGGGATGCCTTAAGGAAGTCCCATCCAAGGATGACATTATGACTACATTCTGTTAAAATGACAAATTCAACTGGCTGGGTCCTGTTGTTGATGGTTATTCTCGCGACACAAGCTCCAGCTGGCTGGACGTACTTTCCATTTGCGACCTTTAGCACAGTTGCCCCCGTATCACGGAACATTGTCTTCTTTAGTGTGCGACGATAATTGTCCGACAATACGGAGAAAGAAGCTCCTGAATCAACCAGCGCCCGGACAGGTTGGCCGTCGATTATAACGTTGATGAGATTTCCCGACATCTTAGTGACTGTCATCCATGGAGGATTTTCATCTGCGGCGGCCTCACCTCCGTAGATGGTCGCCTTGCTTAGTTTTCCTGCGTGCGGCGGCTAGGGGAGCGGCTGGTAGCTCTGTCCGGCGACGATGAACGGCAGCGGCGCGTCGGGGATCGACCTCGTCTAGGGTACGGCGATGGGCTTCTTCCCGTAGGTCGACCGAACTCGTCAGCGGGTGGCTGCCTGGGGTAGAACTGTTCGGATGGCGGACGTCTTGCGGCAAAATAATCGTCAAATACTCGTCTTCTCTCTCTGCAGTAGCGTACTGACATGTCCAGGGCGCCCACAGTGGAAACATACTGGCGCGTTGTCTTCTGTCCTCCAGACGTCCGTTCGTCTGCGGGACGTCATAGGTGCCGGAGGATTTGGTTGTGGCCGTGTCGGCCGGTTCCTAGGCTGCCGTTTGGCAGCTGCAGCATACGTCATATCAGGGCGAGGCCATTCTTCACGTCGAGTGCGATTGGCTCGGCAGACAGGAGCTATTGTCTGAAATACCTCTTTTTCCGCCGCGTCGGCTCCTTCATGACCCACTGGGCTTACATCCATGGCCATGATCTGATGCTCACTCGGTTCAAGAGTCCCAGCTGCCATGAACTGTTGTAGATTCTTCTCTCACAATTTGTCGTATGAGAGACGCAAAGTCGTGCTGGTCTTCCACAACTGCCATAGGGACTACGTTGGGAAGTCTGTCATACTTCTTTCGCCCAACCCTCCTTTGTTGCATCTCCTCAATCCGCTGGCACCACTTGATGAACTCTTCCGTCGTAGCGACGTCTTTTATCAGAAGAGCTTGGTACATGTCTTCTGCAATACCTTTCATTAGGTGCGTGATTTTGTCGGCTTCAGTCATATTCGGGTTGACTACGTTGCATAGGGCCAAAACATCCTGTATGTAAGATTGCGTCGGCTCCCCATGTCGTTGGGCCCGGTTCTTCAGTTGTTCTTCCGCCGAGCGGATTTGTCGCTGGTGGTCCCCAAACGTTTTCTTAAGTTCCGTCTGGAACATTTCCCAGTTATTCAGTTTTTCTTCGTTGTTCTCGAACCACTGCTGGGCGGTTCCGTCCAGATAGAAATAAACATTTGCCAAGCACATGGTATGATCCCACCTGTTGTACTTGGCGACTCGGTCGAACCCTTTTAGCCATTTGTTAGGATCCTGTCCAGCGTCTCCAGAGAACACCGATGGGTGTCGAATGTGCAGCTGGCTTGCCGCCATGGGTTTCCTAATGACGCGGACTTTCGGAAGGACGTACTGAGTATATCCTTTGTAGTCCGGTTCCAGTCCGTGTAGGCGGCGACTTTTACGTTGCCTAATCGGAGCCACGACGATGCAGCTGTTGCACAGGGTACCCGGCGTCTCCACCAAACTATGTCGCGTTGGAACCGGGACAGGTGTGAATTCGAAGGTTACTTGTCAATGAACACAGCACTTAAACTGAGAACAGGTTTATTGAGAACTCAAACATACACGCAGCACTGACTGCCTCTTGGGCAGAATGCTCTTCTATTTATACACAGATAGAACGTACTAGAGATTACAAGAGTAGTTAACAAATGAAATGTGTAGAAGTTACAAGTGACCTTAGGAAACATGTAGAATCTTCTGGAAATAATAAACAGAATTAAATAATTTTTGTCAGTGGGCGGGATTGAACCGGCGACCTTCGGTACCGCAATTCGTGACGCTACCCGCTGCGCCATGCTGGCAGACGGTACACTGGCGTTCATGCGGCAAATTGTGGGAGAAACTGGTTTTCAGTCGACAACCTGGCTTTAGGCAAGGCTATCCATGTGAATCTCAGAAGGTGAGCTGTATGCAAGATGTTTCGGACAAGTTGATAGTGTAGCACTAGATCTTTCTAAGGTATTTGAAAGAGTGAGCCATAAAATGGTTTTAAATAACTGTAAACTATTGGATTGGCTGAAAAAGTTACTTGCTGGGTAGAGGAATTCTTAATAGCCAGAAAGCAAAGTGTTAGAGCAAGATATACATTATCCAAAGAGGGGAAGTAAATATGAGAGTGCCGCAGGTTAGTGTACTGAGAACGTTGCTTTACATTATTCTAATGAATGATTGTGATAATGGTTACGGTCAGAATTTATGTGTTGCAGAAGACATAATAATATATAATAGGATCAAAACACGAGGGGACCGTGAATAGCTGCAGGGTGACATGGATAGAGTATCTAAATGGGTAGGTCAGCATGGAATGAAGATAAATGCCAAGAAGGATGTTTTGACAATTTGCATTAATTTCACTATCTAAAATACAAAAAAAGAGGATTAGTCAAATAGTTAATTAAATGAAGTACGCAAATATTTACTTTTTTTCCCAGATTGGGCCCCCAAGGTCCACGTGGACATATCAATCTACTGCAGGAAATTTCTGTTTGTCAGCTGTCTGCGAAACGTGTAAATTTTGTGTTGTATGATAAGTGTATGTTTTGTTTGAGAAATGTTGTAGGTTATGAGGTGGAGATGGGGAACGTGCCAGAAAACCGCCTAGATTATTGCGGTAAACCATGTAATCATGACGGCCGGGTTTGCAGAGGACCTGGGTCGTGTCGGTCACGTTGCACCTCCGATGCCACGTGCGATAGAGCCACCACTGGCGGGAAATTCTGTTATATTTTAACTCAATCACTAAATCAATGAAGCTTTTTTATTATACAAGAGTATGACTGCAGCTGGACTAGAACCAAATAAAAAACTATAAAAAGAACACACAAAATTTCTATTTATTATATACTTATTTCGATTTTTAGGTATCTTGCCACATGAGCAACCTTTACTGACTTACATTATGAATACATTGAGAATGAGTACAATTATTAAAACTATAAGTCTGGTGTCCAATTTGTTTGTAACTCAAAGATGAATTCCATCCACAACCAACAGAAGGAAATTTTCAGAAAATAGCAGACGATTTTTTTTATTTAAAATAAATTTAAATCCCAAACTGCATAGGAGCTGTTGATGGAAACCTTTAACACTTCAATGAAGGAAACTTTTTATTATTCTCATGGCAAAAGTCAATTCTGATTATACATTTACATATGCGATATAGAAGCCTGTAGTACAGATTTATCTCTTCTATATTTCAGAGAACCAGTTAATGATGAAAAGTCAATTACAAATACCAACTCCTTACTCTCTACATTCAACAAGCAAGGGAGAGCCATAAACTACGTGGCTCTTTCTAGGTCGGGGAAGAGTTGGAGGGGTAGGAAGCTACGTTGCACTTTGGGGCAGGAGGGGAGGTCCAAGCCAATCCACGAACCATCATTCATATGAATTGTCAAATTAAAATCAGTATAGAGCATGTGAATATTATTTCGTCATTTAATTATCTCCGCATGTAATTAGATATCCTATATACTGACAGGCTGCTCATGCGTATGACTTAGTCATGGCGTTAGGTACCCCGCGACCGGAGCATTTGATCGAAAAACACTAGACATGCCTTACCTAGGACTTAAATTCCCTTACGAATGTCACCGGGATTTTCTGTTCGTATTGTTTGATAAAGATAGCCCGTGTGACCCACCGCTCGTTGATAAAAAAAAATAAATTATTTTGTTACACGAGAATTCGGTGCTACTTCTGTTATAGTGCTCGGCTGAAGTTGTTAAGTTCAAAGTGCGGTGTGAAGTGACGCTGGCTTATCGAAATGTTTTTCCAAGGAATAAGTTATAGAAATCTTTAAGGAGATCAAAGACTCATTCCCCGGTAATGTAGAAAGAAAGGAAACAGAACTACAACAAAAGAAAACAAAACATACAGCACTTCTTAGGTTTTTTCTTTTTTTTGTTCAAGCAGCAGGTATAGTTTGCTCTATTTTATCAATTAATGAACAATGATGATTGAGAAAAGGAGAGTGTTTGTCAGAGAGGCCGGATGGCTTTGGCGCGTGGGGATGAGTGCACCAACTTGCAGCGAATCGTTACCACGACGTCATCTGCCGTTCCGGAATTCTTCTGCCGCTCCTTACCGCGTTCGGCTGTTGTTACCATGAATTTCCTGACACCACTGCGATTTAATCTACCAGTCGCAGAACTGGTCGGAATGCGGGGAAGTCTTGCGGGAAAGAATTTGCGCCGCGAACATTTAACTTATTTACTGGCCACAAAGTTACACAAAATATGGCCGAGGAGCGGGTCCACTTCGCTTCCAATTAATAGTAATTTTCCCAGGCAGACGACAAAGTTAGTTAGGCAGCGGGGGGACCGTGCGAGAGCCGATGTGAATACTATGATGTTCCGGACAAAGAGAGCTCGCGAAGCGTGCCGACCGGCCTCGTAACCCGGACTCGCGTCAGCGAAG
>JARYHS010006518.1:4557255-4588858 GCA_031002005.1 Vandiemenella viatica
TAGGTCGCAATGACCGGAGGGATAAGATTAGAGAAATAAGATGCCGTACTGATACTTATATACATTCCTTCTTTCCTCGCACTATTCGGGATTGGAATGGGCGGGTTTAGGATTGGTGGCTTAGCACCCTCTGCCACCCACAATGTTTGTGATTTGCAGAGTATGGATGTAGATGTATTTGTCAAATAACTACCAATGTAAATATTGTTATTCGTTTACTAACTGACTCATCTGTAACGTTTATTGTTTAATATTTAATAATTTATCATTAAGTATTAGTTACCAATTAGCTAAGTAATGCGGAAGAATATGATAATTGCTTTCAAGAAACTTTCTTAGATTGTAAAATTGTAAACTACAAACATGGTTTCGCCGGAAAACAAGTTTGGCCTGCCTCCTCGCGGGGACAGGAGATCGTGGAAGCTATCCGGTAATCCACACAGCTGAGAGGCCATATTAACCAGTAATAAATCCAGCGACAGTGTCAGAACACTTAATCAATAATAAACTAATGAATGTAATAGGGTCTAATTTAGTATCCAGATATTAGGCTGTATAAATGTGAGATACAAAAAATGTCAACAACACCGTTGAGGACAAGAACAGCGAATATGCAGCAGGTCCACCTGACAGCCTACGCGCCGCGCAAATATACAGGTGCTATTAGTTACCCTAAAATAATCCCCCGCAGCAAGAGACTTCCAGTCCACCGCCTCATAAATGGCATTCACTGTAGACGGCACCGCTGAGGAACCGTACCGCGAGTGTGCAGCAGGTCCACCAGGCATTCCACATGCCGCGTCACTACGCAGGTGTTGTCAGCTGCCCTAATATAATGCCGAAATGGAGAGGCCCACAGTCCAAAACCACATATTTGGCATCCATTGTCGACAGGACACAAGAGGACATGGAGAGCGGGTGTGCAGCTGGTCCACAAGCCGCGTAACAACGCAGGTGTTGTCGGCTGTCCTAATATAACGCCCCACAGGGAGAGGCCCCCCAGTCCACCGCCCCATATTTCGCATCCATTGTCGACAGGACCACTGACGACATGAAAAGCGAGTGTGCAGCTGGTCCACAAGCAATGCCATGAAACATTTTTCACTTTCTCTGGCATTTTATTGTACTATTCCTGAGTTTAAAATACTTATCTGACTAGATGAAGTTCTGCAAAGCATTTTATTGATGTCTAAATGTCCTCCAGGGAAGTAATTGTGCATCAGATTACTTTTTATATTTCAAGAGATAATCGCTTGAAAAAAAATATATATATATTTATGTGGAGCCATGGTTCATTTAGAATGGCCGTCCAATATACAGAGCGCCTAGGAAGATTTCTGATGTCCTTTTAAAAGTCAAAGACAAGAGGGAGAAGTTGCAGACAGCGGGCGTATACCAGTTACCCTGTAGCTGTGGCCAAGTGTATATCGGCGAAACTGGACGGACAGTCAAGGAAAGGCCGTGTGAACACATAAGACATCTTAAAAATAATGACGTCAGCAAATCAGCTGTAGCGCAACATTCTGCTGACAGTGGGCACGCAATTTTATTCAATGACACAAGTGTATTGGTTCAAGAAAGCAGGTAGTGGCCCCGGCGTGTCAGAGAAGCATTGGAAATTAAAAAACGACCAAATAATATGAACGCGGACGGCGGGCTACAACTTGACCAAATATGGTGATGCTTGATCAGGAAAACGCGGGACGCAGGCCCCCATCGGACCAGCCTAGTTTGAGTGACGTCACTCCAAACGGCTAGCGCGTTCTTCGGGAGCTATATATAGGCGGCAGCAGTTACTCTGATGAAGGCCACAAAATGATGGCCGAAACGTTAGGTTTCAACAAATTGACGCGGTTCAACCCGGACAACCAAGATTACATTGACAACGACCGCGGAAGTCTGCGCACCCACTTGACATACATCCTGTTTCACCTTCTATTGTACCCAAAGTCCAAAGAATTTAGTTTTATTTACAGTTTATAGATTTTTTTTCATTGATGGCTACCTGAGCTGAGTGTAGTAGACAAAAGTTCAGACACAATGTTTTTTCCTGATTCAAGATTAGGTTAGTTGGCATCACTCATGACTTCAATTGCTACCAATTCTAAATTTTTCATGTTTGGGAAAGTGAGTAAAATACTTGTGTCATCTAAAAACTCAACAGCATCTTTAGGTAGACATTCTTAGTGAGATCATCTATACAAATTAAAAACAAAAAAGGTCCTAAAACTGATCCTAGGGCAATGCCCTATTTCACAAACTGCTCATCAGAAGTAAATTTTTCCCTTACAGAATTTTTGTGATGTATTGTTTCATAATCTTTGTCATCAGTTTTCAAGATACAATTTAATCCAGTTTCTTTCATTCCCTATCTTCCCCATTTTTTCCAGTTTAGTTAACAGAATATTGTGATCCATTACATTTTTCCTTAATCCACGATTCTGGGTAAAAAGTGGTGTATATTTGTTGATAGACTTAAGCAGTCTGTCTATCAAGGAAGAGTTTTTCCAATTATTTTTGAAAAGATAAACAAGTCTATTATGTGCCACCTAATCAGGAGGATATTTCTTAGCAGTTTTGAATACTTCAAGAAAAGTTTTAGTTTGTACAGTAATTTTTAAGATTTTTACTAAATTTTTTTTAGTACAAGTTTTCAAAATGAAATCTCTGACCTTATCCAGTCGACATGAATAACGATTGTTTAATGTTAATATGTCCTTTATAATTTCATCATAATTTGTTTGGATTAGAAACATTGTGCCACTGGAAGTTGTGGAAAGATTAGAAACATGTTTAGTTTGCTTCGTGGAGTTTTTTAAAAAAAATTAATGTCTTCTGCTATCACTCTGCATTCACTAATTATTGAATTATGTGTGCATAGTTTCAAGTTCCTTTCAGTTTTTGTATTTTCAGTTTGTTATCTGACAACATGCTGCTTTGTTTTCATTTTTTTGGAAGATTTGTTAGTATAATTATCATCTGTTATAATTTCTGCTTGTTAAATTACTTTTTTTTACATCTTTAAAAACTTTTCACATAGTTTGTAAAACCTTGACTAACTTCATTTTATTTACAGAAATTATGTAAAAAAACTGTTTCTCTCTCCCCACACTTTTATGGCCTTCAGCTATTCACCTTTCATTAGTTCTTTTTACCACATATTTCATTATTTTAGGAAAAGTCAGATTGAAGTAGTATAGAAAAATGTTGTGAAGTACGTTAAAGATGTCATTTGCATCTGTTTGATCATAAACATATTTCAAATATATCCTATGATATCTTAACAAAAATTGTCTGCAAACAATATTTTGACAATTTTTGTTTTTGATATTTAAGTTTAATGATATGAGTTGTGCCTCAAGGTCAGTGTAGCCGAAACTTATTACTTTCCCTTTTGAGAAGAGAGATGTTTTTGTTCCAAATGCCTATTCAAGAAGAGTATTATGATGGTTTGGTATAGGAGAATGATTTGATTTTAAGTTGAATGAGTTGGTGATATCTAATGAATCTGATTTTTAACTATTGTCTTTGAGAATATTAACATTGAAATCACCACAAAGCACTAATGTTTTACTGGGTGCAGTAATATTATTTAATACTGATTACTAATAGGTAACAGAAGTTGAAAAAATTCTATCTGGTGAACTGAATATATTTATAGCTACTATATTTGTTTCAAGAAAAACAGTTGCACAAGCTTCAAAATTCTTTTCTTCAGGAAGTTTAACTAACTTAAGGACATTCTGACATTTAATGTGTTGCTTGATGAAAATAGCAATACCTCCATGCCTAGAAGTATTTCTAAAGTAACTGCCTGCTAGTTTGTACCCTGGGGACCATGCTCAAACTACGTGGCTCGGTCCAGGGGGGGGGGGGGTTGGCTGGAAGGTAACGCTGGGCTGTGTGGGGGGAGGAGGGGGGGGGTTCCCAGCCAGACCACGTAGCTTTCTTTTCATAACATTTTTCATAGTTAAAATGATAAACAGAACTCACAACAGCATGTGAATATTTATTTCCCTCAGTTAATTATCTCTGTATGTAATTTACAATAGTCTGAAAAGAGAAAACAGTACAAAATATATTCTGGAATCAAAAGGGAAAAAAGCTACGTGCTATGTGGGGGGGGGGGGGGGGGTTTAGAGGCAAAAGCCACCTAGGGCTATGTGGGGGGAAGGGGGGGTTCACAGGACATCAAAATGGAGCTATGTGGTTTATGCACCCTCCCCTGCTAATGAAACTAGTTGCGCTTCATCACCATTTAACTACTGTTCTGTGATACATATTACATCCTCACTAAACATATACTGAAGCAATACTTCCCATTCTATTAAATTATTAGTGATGCGTCAGACACTATTATGTAGAATTACCAGCTTTGGGTTGCTTGATTTTTCATTTGAAGTTTAGGGTCACTTATAAACTTCTGACATTTCTGATGATTCACTTACACTAAAAAAATAGCTGTCACTCCATCTTATATACTGTGAGCCTCAGCTACTTGTTCTTCTTCTGTAGAGTCACATATCTTCTTTACAAGTTCTTGAAGAGGTTTTTTCTGCACTTATTTGACTACATGACTGATTTTGATAACACAATTAAGTTGTCACTTTTCTTCAGTTTTCTTGAATCCCAATCATCTATTTAAGATTGCATCATTTGTTTCTTGGAAGTATGCTCTTTGATTTTGTTGAATTAATTCTACTACTCTGTTGCAAAAATGTTCTTTTACAGATTTGTTCACGACTAGTTCTTTACTTGTACGTTGTCTTAGGTTAATCTTTCTATTTTAACATTAATCGGTGGACTCATCTAATCGTGCTAAATTAGTCCAGTTGCGTGCGGAAGTGCGTAAGGCAATGCGCGATGCGTTTAAAGAATTCCAAGCCAGGAATTTATCCGAAGATCTCATTACTAATCCAAAAAAGTTCTGGTCGTATATCAAAGTAATAAGAGGCTCTCGTAAGCTTATGCCGTCGCTGATTAAAGAAAATGGTGAATTATCAGAAACAAGCGTAGAGAAAGCAGAAACTTTGAATGATATATTTAAAAAGGCTTTCACGATAGAAAACTCAGAGGAGATACCGATATTTAAAATCGTACCAACAAAATTATGAATGATCTCGCTCTTGATGTCGAGCGAATAACTAAACTGCTTATGAATGTAAAAACCAATAAGGCTCCCGGACCAGACGGTATTCCTACAAGATTCTACTCAAGATACGCAAAGGAAATTGCACCGTATTTGATGAAATTGTATACCGTCTCTCTGGATCAAGGAAAAATACCAGCCGAATGAAAGACCGCTATCGTAACTCCAGTGTTTAAAAATGGGAATGTTAATGATCCTCAGAATTATAGGCCGATCTCGTTAACTTCAATATTTTGCAGGATTTTAGAACATATCATCTATTCAAATGTCATGCGGTTCTTGGATGAAGGTGAGCTTTTAAATCCAAATCAACATGGATTCAGAAAAGGCCGATGCTGCGAAACACAACTTGCACTTCTAATTCACGACTTGTGCCGAATTATAGATGAGCAATCCCAGGTTGATTTGGTTCTACTAGACTTTAAAAAAGCTTTCGATACTGTGCCTCACACTAGGTTACTTAGGAAACTTCGCGGTTACGGCATATCTAGACAAATATACGACTGGGTTGCAGACTTCCTGAAGGACAGAACACAGTGTGTAGTTCTCGACGGTGAGCGTTCATCACTTACTGAAGTGGGGTCTGGAGTTCCCCAGGGAAGCGTGTTAGGGCCACTGTTGTTTCTCATATACATCAATGATCTATGCGACATAATAGGGGGGATGAAAAGATTATTTGCCGATGATGCTATAATTTATTGCGAAATCAAAACCGAGGACGACTGCGCTTTGTTACAAGACGATATTATGAAAATAATTGCGTGGTGTAAAGATTGGCAGTTGAAGTTAAACGCTAAAAAGTGCCAAGTCATGCGTGTAAGTAAAAAGGTGACAACATTTAACTATTAATATACGATTAATGGCACTGTCCTTAGAGCGGTAGATTCCGCTAAATACCTAGGGGTAACAATTCGTAATAATTTGTCGTGGAATGAGCATATCGAGAATGTAATGGGAAAAGCAAATTGTATGCTCCGATTTCTAGGTCGCAATTTAAATCAATGCACTCAGGAAGTTAAATCGATTGTATACAAGTCACTAGTACGTCCTCACTTAGAGTATTGTTGTTCTATATGGGGTCCCCACCAAAAGGGGTTAATGGAGGCTTTAGAGAAGGTCCAAAGAAGAGCCGACCGATTCGTGACAGGTATATATAGTTGGAGGGAAAGCGTAAGTGCGATGTTGAAGGAGTTAGGTTGGGAAGACCTGGAACACCAAAGGCGTTGCTCTCGACGGAAGCTAATTGAAAAATTCACGACAGATGTATTTCGGAATGACAGTCAGCAAATATTACTACCAGCAACATTCATATCTCGAAATGACCGTGAAAATAAGATAAGAGAAATCAGGGCCAGAACCGATTCATTTCTGTACTCATTTTTCCCACGAGCGATTAGGGAATGGAATAGAAACGATATACCGGGCGAGTAAACTTAAAATCCGACAGGAGTAGCTTTTGATAAAGCACTCCAGCCATCCTGATCTGGGTTTTCCATGGTTTTCCCAGATCACTCCACGCGAATGCGGGGATGGTTCCTCACAATAGCCCATGGGCGCCTCCTGCCATATCCTTTATATCCCTTCCAAACCATAACCCTTTTCGATAGGTGCAATGCACCCTCCGCCACACACTTTCAGTGACTCGCGGAGTAATAATAATAATAATAATAATGCTGAGTCGATAACTGCTAACATTGTGTTTCAAGTTGATGGACTTCCAGAAATAACTGTTAGCTGATTTAATTTTTAAATTTAAATTTAGATCATCATATCAGAGTGGGATCAGTTGTACAATTACATTTAGTTTTTTGCTTAATACACTGATAGAAGATGTAGCAGAATTCAGAACACTTCAAAGATCTTTGTAACTATCTTCTTTGTTATTTGTTTCTGCTATTACTACTATTCAGTCTTTGTAAGTATAGCCTTGTCACTTCTTTAATAGGTGCATTTTCCTTGATTATCACTGGAATATAGAAAGACAAAATTGATTTCTCTCTTAATTTATCCAAGCAATTTCTGCCTTGACTGTAACTTATTGTCGATTTTAGAAATCATTGATGAATGTTTTACTTTTTGCATTCTTTGTAAAAAAATTTTAGTTTTGTTCTGAATCTCATACAACTGCGTGTCATTCTAAATTTAACACGTTAAACTTGTTGGAAAGCTTTACTATGTGTTCCAATGTCATATTTTTTGGAAAGTTGTTTACTCTATGCTTGCCATTACCGTGAGTACATTTAAAAAAATTTACTTCCACAAGATGCGTTTTGCATCTAACTTTCTCCTATATCAGTGGTTGGCTCAACCTGTGGAGTCTCAGCCTGCGGAGGCACAGCCTGTGGGGGCTGCGCTTGTCGAGGCTCATGCTATAGACGCAGAAAGTACAGATAGTGGGTAGGAGGAAGTTGAGAAGTATGGGTGGGAGCTGGTAACAGGTCGTAGGAAAAATAAGGTTAATAGTATGAAGAAGCCCTACACTTTAGAAATTATGAGGAAAAATAGGTTTGATCTGTTGCCAGAGTCAGTAGAAGAGCCTCATTTGATGTGGGAGTAGGTAAGATGTAGCAGGCCTTAGGAATAATGGCGTGCAGGCAAGCATACGAGAAAGTATTCTGGTGCTAGGTAGTAGCCATGGGAGAGGTGTAGGCCCTCTTCTGCAGGATCAGGTAGGTCCAGGTTACCAGGACACAAGGTTTTTCAAACCTAGTGCAACATTAGGTCAGTTAATAAACGATATAGGTTCACTTTGTTGGAGTTTCACCAAGGAGGGTAGTTTAGTGATAGTGGGATGTGCAAGCAATAGTATTGATCGAAATGCGAGTTATAGTATAGAGAGTGACCTGAGGAAGGTGATGAAGGAGGAACAGCATACCAGGGTGGAGCTCATGCAGGTCCTAAGACGCCATGACCGGCCACAATTGAACTGTGCTGTGAGGCGGGTTAATGTGGAAAGCAATTAGTTCTGTGCTGGGGGTTGTGCCTGTGAACACCATTGGTAGGTGGGGTTTCACTATGCATGGCCTAAGCCTAAACAGTAGGGGAAAGGGGGTACTTTCTGAGTTGTTAGCTAAAGCAGTAAGGGAGCCTATTTCCAGTGATGATGGGATCAGGACTGTGCCTTTTTTAGGTTAGGGGCTCCTGGTGAAGGGACAGAAATAGATTATCAAAATGATACTGATTGCAGATCCATGATGGTAAAAAATCACAGATGTTAATGAAATAGATTAAGTTTCTGAAACAATAACTGACTGGGGTAAAACTGGGAAGAGGAGATAAATGCTGAAAATATAAAGCCAGTAATAAGGGTGTTAACGGTAAACATTAGAACTATAATGAACAAAATATACAAATTTGCAAACTTAATAGAGATACATGAACCACAAGTAATAATTGGGGTAGAGTGTTGGTTAAAAGAAGAAGTGAGATTTTTCCTAATGGTTACAGAGCGTACCACAAAGATAGAGGAGCAATTGGTGGAGGAGTTTTCATACTAGTTAGAAAAAACTACCATAGTACACTGGCGTTCGTAGATCAATACCATGAGTTACTTGGGGCAGATTGATGGGGTAATAAAAAAGAAAATATCAGGGTGTTGGCTGTTTACCACAGTGGATGAATGAGATATGAAGATCAGGCTCTTGGGGAGAAATTAAATTCATACTCAGATTTCAGAGGTGAGAATAGAATGATCACTATTGATGGGGATTTAAATTTACCAGGTGTAAAATGGGAAGGAAATGAGATTAATAACACAAGAGAACAAAGATTTTCAAATACCTTAATAAAGAAAGGAGGATTCCAAAATATTTTGGAAATATTCCTAATAAAGCCCAATGATAACCTTGTGGGATGTCAAGTAACGGAAGCAATAAATGATCATGAAGCAGTTTTGATGGATATTAGAGGATTCAGTGAACCAGCAGCCAGAATTGAAGGGGTAAATAGGCACAGTTTTCAAAAGGCACAGATTTAAAATTTGAAGAGATTTTTCAGAGAACAATTCAGCAAATGGAAGGATGGCATAAGTACAGTAGAGTCAAGGTGGGAAGAGTTCAAGGAGATACTATGAAAGGGGGAAGAAAAATTTATTCCAAAGCAGAGAATAAAGAGAAGTACAGAACATGTGTACTATAATAGGAAAGTGAGGAGGTTAAAGAGGTTGGAAAGAAGAGAACATAACAGAGTTACGAGACAGCAGGGTAATAGGGAATATTTGAAACAACTAAACAAGGACTTAATAACAGCAAAGAAAGTGGCTAAAGATGGGTTTATGAAGAGTATTGTCAGTGCAAGGGAACCATTGACTGATGCATCGAGAAATTTCTATGCCTATGTTAGAAAATTGATGGGAAGGGAGGGTGTTGACACACTTACAGATAAGCAAGGAGAAGAAGTTACAGTGGATTTTTTTTTTAAATTGTTTTTAAGTAACTGGTTTAGTGGGACCATTAGGGACAATGAATCAGAAACGAAGAGAACGATCTTAGCAACACAATTACAAATAAGCAGACCAAAACATTTGAAATTCTTCTCGAGGATATCATGAAGGAAATAAAAAAGCTGAAAAAATAAAGGGGCTGGTATAGATAATATTACTACAGATATCTTAAAAACGGCCAGGTGTAACATTGTACCTTATCTTCAATTGTTATTTAAATTAAGTGTGGATACTTGCTGCTTATCAGAAGACTGGAAAAGTGTGATAGTAACGCTGGCACATAAAGTAGTGGTGAGAAATAGAGTTGAAAATTATAGGCCAATCAGCTTGACATCAGTAGTAGGTAAATTAATGGAAAGATTGATATGCAACCACATTTGAAATAAATGTGAGGAACATGAGTGGTTTTCAAGTAGGTAACATGGCTTTAGGCAAGGATATTCATGCGAAACTCACTTGGTGGTATATATGCAAGATATTTCAGATGAAAGGGACAAGGGGGGGCCAATTTGATAGTGTAGCACTAGATCTGTCAAAGGCTTTTGACAGAATTAGCCACAAAATGGTAGTAAATAAGGTAAAAAGTGAGAAAGTGATTTGCTGGGTAGAAGAATTTTTTAAAGACAGAAAACAGAAAGTTAGGGTAGGAAATGCAGTATCAAAACAAGTGGAAGTAAAAATGGGAGTGCCACAGGGTAGCGTATTGGGACGATTGCTTTTCATGATTTTAATGAATAATTGTGTTTATTGTCTGCAGATGGTAAAATGTTATATAAAAGGACCAAAATGGTAGAGGACTGAAAACAGTTGTAGGGTGATCTGGACAGGATATCTAATTGGGTTGGTGAACATGGGATGAAGATAAATGCAAAAAAGAGTCAGCTTATTCGATAATACAATAAAAAATGAAAGGTTGATTATAATTATAAAGTGGGGAAAGAATTGCTTGTTGAAGACTTGAAATGTCTTGGCATTACAGTTGATAAGAAGCTTAACTGGGCAGGACACATAGGACAGGTGGTAGGAAAAGGTTTCAAAGTTCTGCACTTGTTGGAGAGAGTGATGAGGGGATGTGCGAGTGAAGTAAAGGAATTGGGTTACAAAACTTTCGTCAGACCATTGCTAGAATATGGTAGTGTAGTATGGGACCCACATTTTACGTATCAAATACAGGAGTTGGAGAGGGTGCAAAGAAGGGCTGCTAGATTTGTTTCTGGAAATTATCGCAGAATGCAATCAGTGACGGATATGATAAAGGAGCTGGAATGGGATTCATTGCAAGACAGGAGGAGGATGAGGAGGATCATAGGAGTGTACAGGGCGTATACTGGCTATGAGGCATGGAAAGATATTGCAATAGGTATGAAAAGTAGTGTATGGAAGGGAAATGTTGACCATGACCACAAGCTGGCACTCGATTTCAAGCACAAGGATGTGGGAAGATCCTCTTTTAAGGTAAGGGTGTCAGGGATTGGAATGAGTTACCAGGAGAAATGATGAATAATGCATGTGCTCCATTGCAATTAAATTAAATTGAAACTTTAAAAGTTAAATTTAATTAATGAGAAAAATTTGCTTGTATTTAATTAGAAAGTTTTAGAATAGTGGGTGTATGTATAGCTTCTTGTTTTTAATTTCAAACCTGAATCCAAGTTACCATGGGTTTTGTTTTGCAGCCATTTAATGGTACCTTTAAAGTAAGGTTAAGGATTATATAAGAAAAAAGCAAGTTGTGCACCAAGTGAATATAAAGATGATACAATACCTGAGGTACAAATATTATTTTAAAATATCCAAAAAAAATTACTAGACACTACACTATAACAGTCAAGGCAAAGGAAAGGACCACTGTGATCACAAGTTAGGAGTTAGCTGAATATTTATTTAATTTAATTGAGTGTTATTATCGGCAAGGGATTACAAAAGAACTTGTTTACAAGTACTACTACTACTATTTTTGTCGGTAAAGATGTATTGTAATTTTTTTATTTAGTAGCCAGAATAAGATCATTAAAGTGTCATATGCAGCTTGGAGCTGCAGTTTTCTGACTCCTGTCCTATATCATTGATTTGTTTCTTAAGAAGTCTAGTGTTTTCATCTTTACTTGAAATAAAGTCCTTAAGCTGCTGGTTTAATGCGTGCATCTCAACTGTCAGACGTTGAGTTTACATTCTTCAATTTAGATCATGTTGGTACTGTGTTAAGATTTGTATTAATTTCATACATATGACACTTTCAGCTTCCTTCAGTATCTAATTTTTTTTTTTTTACAAACGGGACAGTTTAACATATTTTTAAATTATTTTTAACATGATTGGTTCCTAATGTTTACTGTTCCCGGCACTATTTTTCCACAGATCAAATACATCCCTTTTAAATCACTCAACAAATCATTCATAAGAAAAATAAAAGCTATAAAATAAGTAAAAATAATAAATAAAAAACAAATTATTTCTGCCAGTGCAACTGTATACTTACTTGAGACCGAATGTATTTCACTCTATTCTCAGAAGCCTCTTTTGATTGTTTGTACATGCCACTACTCTGTTTTAGTGCCACATTTTGTACAGCAAACTTACAGTGTAGGTGATATTCACGGGAAAAGAGGTTTGTATTAGTCCCAGTATCGTTTAGGTTTCTAAGAGAAAGCTGGATCCAATTTCTTCATATTCCAGCAATTCTTGGAGCACTTACAGCTTTTTGGGGGTTTATATTCTTGTTTTTTCACACTTGTAGAGGATATTTTCAACAATTAAGTGCCCATTTAGTGTGTTTCAGCAATGGCTGGGGGGATTTTGATGAAACTGGGTACCTATATTCCTCACTGGGTAGTCAAAAATATTGTAAGGGGAAATCAACCCTCATTATTCTGGTTAAGCATAAATGCAAGTGACAAATGATTCATTCAATAAAAAACTGAGTTACATACTTCAAACCGTCAAAATAAAAAACGTCTGAGGATGATATATGCTGCCAAGAAGAATAGAGTCACCTCTTGAAATTTCAAAAACCTTTTGTTACTTTCTGGAAACAGCAGACATGATTTTTATAAAAATTACAACACACGTTTCTCATTGGCTGACAATAACTACTGAGAGGATAACTCGACCCTAATTTAAAGCCTCCACGAGAAGATAGAGGTGAAATGACATTTTCTTGTGATCCAGAAATAGTTGTGGGAATTTTCATGAATCATAGTACACATGATTCACATTGGATGGCTAGAAGTACTGTGTACTTTTTGGTAGGTTGGAATGAATTGACGTTTTCATATGTTCCAGAAACGTTTGAGGAAATTTGATGACTCTTGGGACATACGTTTTTCACTAGGAATACTGTAGGATTAAATCAACCCAAACCCATCATCTTCTGGGTACCGGGGCACTGAATCTGTTTTATGCAAATGACTGGTGCGATTAAACTTGGTAAACTTATTTCTCATAAAAATAAAAATCAATGTACGTTTGTAAGTTTGTTTGCATGTGCTCTATGCGCTCCTAAACAGTTTATCCAATTATGGTGAAACTTTGGTGAGTTGTTGAGTGCACGTCACAGAAGGTTCCTAAAAATAAAATTTCCAAAAAACCATCACCACTTCCCCATAACATCCCCTAATTTAAAAAAAAAAAAAAAAAAATACAGATTTTATCCGATTTGTACATGTATACTGTACAACAAACAGAAAAATACAGACTATATATAGATTACATCCCTGCTCCCCCTTCCTACCCCTTAATTTTTAAACAAACCCACAATTTTTATCTGATTTCGATAGAACTTTGCACATGTATACTTTTTTTTTAAAAAAAATAGAAAAATACTGTAGACATTATTATTTTCAAAAACCCAATCCCTTTTGCCATTTCCACCCCTTAATTTTTACACAAACCCACACTTTTTATTCGATTTCGATGGAACTTTATACACATATACTTTTAAAAAATTAGGAAAATACTATAGACATTAGTTTTACAAAAAACCAATCCCTCTCCCATTTTCTACTCCAAAACAACCCCATCTACTCCCATACACCCCATAATTTAAGAAAACCCACAGGTTTTATCCGAATTTGATGGAAATTTGCTCACACATATACTTTAAAACAAACAGAAAAATACTGCCTACATTGGTTTTTTTTTAACACAACCCCCCCCCCCCTTAAATTTTACACAAACCCACACTTTTTAACCAATTTTGATGATACTTTGCTTACATATACTTTTCAAGAAAATAGAAAAATTCTGAAGACATTAGTTTTACAAAAACTCAATCGCTCCCCCCTTTTCCACCCCTTCATTATTGCCAATGTTCTTTATACAAAGCTACAGTTCCTATCTGATTTTGAAGATGTTTGCACATGCATACTTTAAAACAAACAGAAAAATACTGTTTACTTTCAGTTTGCCAAAGCCCAATCCCACCATCTCCTCCTTTACCACTTCCCTATTAATTTCCAGTGATCTTTATTGAAACACACAGTTGTCTGATTTTGATGGAACTTTGTATTTGTATACTTCAAAACAAGGAGAAAAATGCTGTTTAGATTTGGTTTTAAACAACTAACTGCTCTCCCCCTTTACCCCAACACGCTAATTTTTGTCACTATTTCACATACATACCCACAGTTTTTATAGGACATCGATTTAACGTTGCACACACAAACTATAAAACAGAAAAATATGGTCCATATTTAGATTGCGAAAACTGAAACCCTCTTCTCCTTTATCTCCCCTTTATTTTTTTGCCAATGTTCTTTATACATACTCACAGTTTTCATCCAATATCGATGGAACTTCACACATTTATAATTTAAAACAAACAGAAAAATAGTCTGCATTTCGTTTCCAAATCCCAACCTCTCATCCCCTTTATTCCCTCCTCCCTTAATGTTTAATGTTTTTTACACTAACTTTATTCAATGTGGATGGAACTTTGTACATGTATAAATTAAAGCAAAGAGAAAAATGCTGCCTATTTTTTATTACAAAACCCGCCCACTTTCCCTATCACCCTCATTAAGAGACATATGTACTTGAAACCATTCAGTTTTTTTGAATTATCTAAAAAATGCTGGAGAGATTAGACAAAGAAGATAGCAACATAAATAAGTCACATTATTTCCTTTTAAACAGCACTGGACAAATTACGATTGGACAATTGCTGACTAAGAAATATGAACTAGAGATTTAAAAATTATTTTAAACTTTTTTGTGACACCTCAGAAATCTACAGTTTTTATTTGATGTCGAAGGAAGTTTGCACACATATACTTTAAAATCAGTGAAAATGATGTTTATATTTAGTTTACAAAATGGCATCTGCTGTCCCAATTCACCCCTCTTAAGACTGACTGATACGTGAAACTTTTCTCTGTTTAGTGTATATCTGAAAAACAAACTATGATTTATTTGTCAATATGCTTATTGGAATCATCAAAAACATTGGATATCCATGACCATTGGAATAAAATTAAAACTGAATGAAACGATAATTAAAATTTATACATAAATATCTAATTTTTACTAAATACAAACTTTCAAATGCATTCATTTAATTTACATATGTACTCAAGTCTAGCAATAGCAAAGCATTGCTGGGTCAGCTAGTCTTATATGTAAAAATCAATGTACGTTTGTAAGTTTGTTTGTATGTACTCTATACGCTCCTGAACCATTCATCCGATTATGGTGATAATTTGGTGAGTTGTCGAGTGCACGTCAGAGAAGGTTCCTAAAAAATAAAATTTCCAAAAAACTACCCCCTCTTCCCCATAATACCCCATACTTAAATAAACCCACAGATTTTATCCAATTTTGATGGAAATTGGCACACAGACACACACATACTTTAAAACAAACAGAACAATTCTGCCTACATATGGTTTGCAAAATTACAACTTTTTTCTCCCTTTCTACCCCCTTATTTTTACTCAAACTGACACTTTTTATCATATTTCCATGTAACTTTTCACATGTATACTTTAAAAACAATAGAAAAATACAAAAACCCAATCCTTCTCCCCTTTTCCATTGCAAAACCACCCTCTTTTTTCCCCTTACATCACATAATTTTTTTTAAAAAAACATAGATTTTATCCAATTTAGATATACCTTAAAGCAAACAGAAAAAAACTGCCTACATACAGTTTAAAAAAACACAACCCCTCTCCCTATTCCCACCACCTTTATTGTCACTTGACCCACACTTTTTATCCGAATTCGATGGAACTTTGCACATGTATACTTTTTTACAAATAGAAAAATACTGTAGACATTAGTTTTACAAAAACCCAATCCCTCTCCTTTTTTCCACCCCTTCATTATTTTCAATGTTCTTTATACAAAGCTACAGGACTTATGCGGTTTTGAAGGAATTTGCACACATATACTTAAAAAAAAGATACTGCTTACTTTCAATTTGTCAAAGCCCAACCCCACCCTCTCCCCCTTTACCACTCCCCTATTAATTTCCAGGAATTTTATTGAAACACACAGTTATCTGATGTCGATGGAATTTTACATTTGTATACTTAAAAAAAAAAAAATACTATTTACATTTGGTTTTATACAACCAACTATTCTCACCCTTTACCCCAACACCTAATTTTTGTTAATATTACATATACTTACTCACAGTCTTTATACGATATCGATGGAAATTTGCACACACAAACTGTAAAACAGACAGAAAAATATGGTCTCTTTTACCTCCCTCCTTATTTTTTGCCAATGTCCTCCTCACTTAATTTTCAATGTTCCTTACACGAACATTATTCAATGGGATGGAACTGTGCACATGTATAAATTAAAGAAAAGAGAAAATGCTGTCTTTCTTTGGTTTATTAAAACCCAACCACTTTCCCTATCACCTTAATTCAAAAAAATTTACGCTGGAAACCATTCAAATTTTTGGAAATATCTCAAAAACACTAGGGAAGTTAGACAAACTAGTTAGCAACATTATTAAAGTACACACTATTTCCTGTTAAACAGCACTGGAAAGATTACGATTGAACAATTGTTGACCAAGAAATTCGAACATGAGTTATAAAAATTATTTTAATGTTTTTGTGACAACAGATGAATCTATATATTTTATTTGATGACGCAGGAAGGTTGCACACATATGCTTCAAAATAAGTGAAAATGATGTTTATATTTAGTTTACAAAACTGCACCTGCTCTCCAGTTTCACATCTCTTAAGAACTTTTCTGTCTTTAGCATCTATCTCCAAAACAAAACAAGATTTTTTTTTTTTTTTTTTTTTTTTTTTTGTATATAGGCTGATTGAAATCACCAAAAACATTGCATATTCAATACCATTGAAATGAAATTAAATGAAACAGTAATTAAAATTAATACATAAAATATCTAATTTTTACTAAATACAACATTCAAATGTATTCATTTAATCTATACGTGTACTCAAGTCTAGCAATAGTGAAGCATTGGGTCAGCTAGTCTTATATATAAAAATCAATGTATGTATGTTTGTTTGTATATATGTATGTCCTCTATGCGCTCCTAATCCGTTCATCCGGTTATGGTGAATCTTTGGTGAGTTGTCGAGTACGCGTCACAAAAGGTTCCTAAAAAATAAAATTTCCAAAAAACCACCCCCTCTTCCCCATAGGACCCCACAATTTAAAAAGAACCTACAGATTTTATCAAATTTTTACAGTAATCTTTACATATAAAGATGAATGTATGTTTGTTTGTTTGTTTGTTTGTTCTTCATACAAATCCACAGTTTTCATCCAATCTCGATAAAACTTTGCACACTTATCCTTTGAAACAAGAAGAAAAATACTGTCTACATTTGGTTGAAAAATTATCTGTATAAATAACACATGTTGTCTCATAACTTCGAAATACGGCGATAGATAGACGCGTTGGATATGGACGTCTCCGTACCGTGTTACCGTGTAGTGGACTGGCAGCTCAGTGGTTAAAGTGCTTGCTTACGACTGTCGTGGTCTCCGGTTCAAATCTTTGTGGGGGCTAAGATTTTTAAAAATTGTTTTTCATCGTAAGAGTCATGCCTGGGCCGTAGGTTATTCGGATTGAATATTAAACTGTAGATATTAGAAAGTTAGGGGTGTAATGGGAGGCAAATCGTAGGTGTCTTGCAATGTTGTAGGTGTACACTTTTTTACGTTATAATGATCCATCAGGTGTTGTTTGCAGTCAGTGTGTGAGTGTGAACCACAGTAATATTATTATAAATATAAGTCTCTGTCTTTTTGTTACGTTTTGACGACTATATGGCTATATTGTTGTGATGGAATTTTATAAGGAAAGCTGTATGAAGGGCACAGGATATTTTTTCCAGTATGATTAACAGTTGTAGTCACGAAATTTTGAGACCTTATCGAATAGTGACAGAAATATGTTGGAAATTGATTCTCTTCAAGAGACAGGTTCGACGGTAGAATGATATAGTGTTAGCTTTCCTGTCATATTATTCCGACTCGATTTTGTTTGGGACCAATCCTTCGTTACCAATAACTTTCTATATTTAATTCTGGCAAAAAAATTCTTAATCTACGCGTACGAAGTCGCGGGTACGAGCTAGTTTGCACATGTATACTGTAAAACAAACAGAAAAAAACTGCCTACATTTGGTTTCCAAAAATGCATCCCCTTTCATACTTCTCACCCATTAATTTTTACACAAACGCACACTTTTTATCAGATTTCATGTATACTTTTTTAAAAAAATAGAATACTGTAAACATGTATCCCTCTCCCCTTTTCTACCTAAAATCCACCCTCTCTTCCCCCTTAAACCCCATAACTTAAAAAACCCACAGTTTTTACCCAATTTAGATGGAACATACATTAAAACATGGAGAAAAGTACTTTCTACATGTGGGTTTTAAAACCAACTCTTCTTCCCCTTTCCAGCCCTTAAATTTCGTTTTTTTTTTTTTTTTTTTTAATCCAATAGCCACACCCTCTTCCCCTGTAAAACCCTTAATTTTTATACATATCCACACAGTTTATTCAATTTTGATTGAACTTTGCATACATATGGTTTAAAACAAAGAAAAAATACAATACACATTAATTTTATGGAAACCCAGTACCTCTCAATTTTTCCACCCCTTAGTTATTGTCAATATTCATTATACGAAGCTATTGTTTCTATCCGATTTTAAAGGAAGTTTGTACATGTATACTTTAGTACAAATAGAAAAATACCGTTTACTTTTGGTTTGCCAAAGCCCAAGCCCGCTTTTGACTACCCCATCTCCTTTTAATTTCCAGTAAACTTTATGGAAACCACAGATTTCAGCCAATTTCGATGTAACTTTGCATACGAATACTTTGAAACAAAGAGAAAAATACTGTCTAAATTTGGTTTAAAAAAGCAAACTACTTTCCTCTTTTTCCCCAACTGCCTAATATTTGCCAATATTTCCTACACTCACCCACTCACTCACCCTCACGCATGTATTCTTTAAAACAACCAAAATAAAATACCATCTACATTTGATTGCCAAATCCCAAACTCTCTCTCCCCGTTTATTCCCTCCTCTCTTAATTTCCAATGTTCCTCACACAAACTACAGTTTTTGTTCAATTTGAATGGAAGTTTGCACATGTATGCATTAAAGCAAAGAGAAAAATACTGTCTACATTTGATTTACACAAACCCACCCACGTTCCCCCATCATCCTACTTAAAGAAATTTTACACTTGAAACCATTCAGTTTTTTTGCAAATATCTCAAAACCGGTAACGAAACTGGTCAAAATAAATAGTGATAATCTTAGAGTACATAATGTTTCCTGTCAAACAGCGTTGGACCAATTCCGATCAACAATGGCTGATCAAGAAGTGTCAACTTCAATTTTTGCGACAGAGAGGAGAAAATCAGAAAGACAGGATAGGAGATTAAGAATATGGAAGTTGAAAGAGAAGAGTAATGAAGAGGAATACCAGAGAATAATAAGGAGTAAGATGCCAATAGCGGAAATGGGGACAGTGGAAGAGGAGTGGGAATATTTTAAAACAACGTTAGTCCAAGCAGCAGAAACAGTGTGGGGAAGGACTGGTAACACAAAAAGGTGGAAAGAAACAGCATGGTGGAATGATAGAGTTAAACAAGCAGTGGAACTCAAGAACAGGGCCTTTAGGGAATGGTTCAAGCAGAGGACATAGGAGACAAGGGATGACTACGTGAAGAAAAAGGAGGAGGCTAAAAAAATAGTAACCGAGGAAAGGAGGAAGTGGCTGGAGAAGTGGACCAACATGATGGAAGAAGATAGCAAAGGAAATAAGAAAGTATTATATGGAATGGTAAAAAGGAAGAGGAAGGAGAGGATAGAAAATGTCAACATGCTGGACGAAGATGGAAACGAAATAAACAACTCAGAAAAACTAAAAAGGATGTGGAAGGAGTATTTTGAAGCCTTACTGAACCCAAATTGGTCACAGGATGATACAGTTGTTCAGGAGAAGAAGGAAAATAGCAACTGTGTAGGGGAGAAAGAGGAGGATCTAACTTGGGAAGAAGTGGAAACAGCTCTGGGTAAGATGAAGGGTGGAAAGGCACCAGGCATCGATGAAGTGAGCGTGGAAATGATAAGGGCAGCGGGAGTAGTAGGAAAGCAGTGGCTATACCGTGTGATGAGAAAGGTATGGAATCAGGGTGCAACTCCTGAAGACTGGAAAAAAGGAATAATTGTACCTATATTCAAAAAAGGGAACAGGAAGGAGTTTAAAAACTATAGAGGTATTACACTGATGTGCCATTGTGCCAAAGTGTATGAGAAGATCATTGAATAAAGGATACGTGACTGGGTGGAAAAAGGGCTAAGGGAAGAGCAGTATGGCTTCAGACCAGGGAGATCGACAGTAGATTTGATATTTGCCTTGAGACAGCTGCAGGAAAAACATTACGAGTATGGAAAGGATCTACTGTTGGTATTCCTCGATATCGAGAAAGCATATGATTGTGTACACAGGAGTAAGGTATGGAAGGCCTTGGAGAAGAGAGGAGTTCCCAAAGAAACCATCAAGAGAGTGACAGAACTGTACCAAGGAAGTGTGAGCTATGTGAAAATAGGGGAAGGAAGATCAGATTGGCTGGAACAAAGGAATGGACTAAAACAAGGAAGTGCCCTATCACCACTACTCTTCATTGTAATCATGGATGAAATAATGCAGAAGGTGGCAGCAAGGATGGGAGAGGAAAACATGAAGGTGATGGCTTTTGCGGATGATCTGGTGATCTGGGGAGGTGAAGAAGAGGAAGTGCAGCGGCAGTTGGATGTATGGACAGACAGTGTGGAGGAATATGGCCTGAAATTTAATGTAAAGAAATGTGAGTACATCGTAACAACCAGGAAAAAGAATAGGGTAGCCCAGGGAATTGTCATGGTAGGGGAACAACTAAAGAAGGTAAACAGGTTCAAATACTTGGGGAGTGTATTAGAGGAATGTGGAGGAAATGATGGCGAGATAAGTGAAAGAGGAAGACAAGCAGAGGCGTTCCTAAGGAGCATTAGAAGCCTGATATGGAATAAAGAGGTGCCACAGAGAAGCAAGACAGTAATCTATCACACATACTATGTGGCTATCTTAACTTACGCTGCTGAAACATGGACAATGAAAAAGCGGGACATCAGCAGAGTGCAAGCAAGTGAAATGAAGTTTTTAAGAGGTAGAATGGGAGTCACTAAAATGGGCAGAATAAAGAATGAAGTGATTAGACGCACCATGAAAGAGGAACCCCTACAGGAAAGGGTAGAGAGGACCAGACTGAGATGGTATGGGTATGTCAAGAGAATGGAGGCTCAGAGAATCCCGAGAAAGATCCATGAAAGTAAGATGCAAGGTAAACGACCTAGAGGAAGACCAAGAGATGGATGGCTGAAAGGAGTGGAGGAGGATGTACGGAAGAGAGGAGAGGACTGGAACAAAGTGGTGACAGAGAGGTGGTGGGGTGAAAGAAGGAAATGGAGAGGCTTGTGCATAATGCAGACCCAGCCAGAGGCCGGAAACTGTTGAGGATGATGATGATGATGATGATTTTAAAGTTCTTATGACCATACACATTATTCGATATCGAAAGAAGTTTGCACACATATGCTATAAAAACAAGTGAAAATGATGATTACATTTATTTTACAAAACTGCACCCTCTCTCCACTTTCACCAACTTTTCCATGTTTAGCATATAGCTTCAAACTGAAATCAGATGATTTTTTTTTTTTTTTTTTTTTTGTCTATATGCGGATTGGAATCACCTAATACATTTTATATCAAACACCATTGCAATAAAATTGAATGACACAGTCATTAAAATTAATTTGGAAATATCCAATTTTAACTAATACAAACTTTCAAATGTATTCATCTAATCTTAATCTAAATGCACACTTAAGGGGGTAGGTACACCTAACACATACAAATATTTGATAAAGTTGAGATGTCATTTTCTCCAAATCTATTTAAATTTAAGGGTTCAAATTTCATAGCTCCATAGAACTGTTATAGCTAGATATAAAAATTGATTTTTAAAATAAAAATATTGTTTAACAATAGGATAATGTACCATCCAAATTGACAGTGAAAAATATATTGTTGTAAAGGGTTTTAAAGATAAAAGGCATAGTATTTGAAATTTTTCAGATATGTTCTTTTAATATTGTAAACTAATATCAAGGCAACAAGTTGAACCAATAAAATAACATATTTAACTCTATATTTTTTATTAATACATTTTTTTGTCAAGAAATTAAATTTTTTTTTTTTTTTTGCTTAAATATAAAGGCATATTTTTCATTTGGGAAAAGCTGCATAAACAATAATGGTTCAGACTGTAGTACTTAGTATGTAGAATATGTCCTGCAAATTTGAAAAAGATCTATGCATATGGAAAAAAAAAGTTATCTTTAAAACCATTTCATGAATTGCTGTTTTGAGATATTTAAGGTTAAAGATTTGGATCATCTTCAAGTGCAGTAAGATTTAAATGGCTGTCAATCGTACAGGACATTGCTTAATTATACATAATTTCCACACTATTAAAGATATTGAAATAATTTTTTTACTAAAATGAATCCAAAACTATAAATTGTTTTTGTGAATAATAAAAAAAATCATTTTTTTGAAACCTGATAAGTGTACCTACCCCCTTAAGGCTAGCAATAGTGAAGCATTGCCGGGTTAGCTAGTCTTATATATAAAAATCAATGTCTGTCTGTCTGTCTGTTTGCCCTCTGTGCGCTCATAAACCGTTCATCTGATTATGGTGAAACTTTGGTGAGTTGTAGAGTGTGCATCAGCAAACGTTCCTGACACATAAAATTTCCAAAAAAAAACATACCCAACACTTCTTGACAATCCCTAATTAAAAAAAAAAACACAGATTTTATCCGATTTCCATCAAAATTTGCACACATACACTTTAAAAACAAAAATTGAAAAATACTGCCCACATATGGTTTCCAATCCTCCTAATTTAAACAAACACACAAATTTTATCCAATTCCAATGGAAATTTGCACACATATACTTTAAAACAAACAGAAAAATACTGCCTACATATGATTTGAAGAAATGACACCCCCTTACCCATTTACTTCCCCTTAATTTTTGCCAATGTAAAATAAAGCTACAATTATGACTTTTGGAGGAAATTTGTGTGTATACTTTAAAACAAAAAGAAAAATAGTGTCTACATTTGGTTTGCCTAAGCCTATCTCTCTCCAATTTTATCCCTACCCTCTTAATTTCAAGTGATCTTTATTGAAACCCACAGTTTTTATCCAATTATGATGATATGTGAGTGCCCCCCCCTTTTATACCCCATAATTTAAAAAAAATCACATATTTTATCAACCTCAATAGAAATTTGCACATGTATACTTTTAAAACAAATTGAAAATTATTGCCCAAATATAGTTTCAAAGAACACAACCCCTCTTCCCCTTACATACCCCTAATTTAAGAAAACACACAGATTTTTATCTGAGTTTGATAAAAATTTGCACATGCATAGTTTAAAACAATCAGAAAAATACTGCCTTTGCATGGTTTTTCCCTTTGCATCCCAATAATTTTGCAAATGTTATTTATACAAAGCTACAGCATTTATCATATTTCGATGGAAATTTGCAAATGTATACATCAAACAAACAGAAATGCTTGGTTTGTCAAAGCCCAACCCTCTCCCCTTTTACCACCTTCCCTCTTAATTTCCAATGATCTTCATAGAAACCCACAGTTTCTATCTGATTTTGATGGAACTTTCCATACATAGAGTTTAAAACAAGGAGAAAAATGCTGTCTTCATTTGGTTAGCAAAATCCATCCCCTCTCCCCATTTCCACCCCATTAATGTTTTTAAACAAAACTACAATTGATATTGTTTGACCAATAATTTTGAAAGTTGACGTATATATATATATATATATATATATATTCATGGAGGTTTCTGATCACATAAAAGATTAAAAAGCCAAACCCTCCATTACAACCTTTAATTTTTTGCACAAACTCAATCCTTGATCCAATTTTGATGGCACTTTGCAGACGTACACTTAAAAAAAAGAGAGAAATACACATTAGTTTTATGAAAACCCATTCTCTCTCCTCTTTTCCACCCTCTTAATGATTGTGAACGTTCTTTATACAAAGCTGCAGTTTCTATCCAAATTTGAATGAAGTTTGCACATGTATACTTTAAAATAAACAAAAAGTACTGTTAATTTTTTCCAATGTTTTTTATACGTACCCACAGTTTTTATACAATATGGATGGAACTTTACAAATAAATACTTTAAAACAAACAGAAAAATACAGTCTATATTTTGTTTGCAAGGACGTTATCACAAAGGAAGGATCTCCTCCTTTACCCGTTCTCTTCATTTTCTGTCAATGTTCTTTATAGATATCTATAGTTGTTGGAACTTTAGATGTGTATACATTAAAACAAGGAGAAACCTACTCTCTTCATTTAGTTTACAAATACCCTACCCCTCTCCTCCTTAAAATCCCATTGCTTTTTACTTATATTCTGTATACAAAGCTGCAGTCTTTATCCAAAGTTGAAGGTACTTTTCACATCCAACCCCCAAGCTATTCTGGGTTCTCTGCTTTTGGAGAAGAGGGAAAGACCACAAATATTGTACATTTCACAGCACTACAATAATTATTTTCCAATTTAATATATGCACAAAAAGCCATAGAATTTATTTTTTGCACGTGCTTGTATGTGTGTGTGCCTTGTGTATATGTACCCACTTAGAGTGAAACATAGGCATTGCAATGCATGCCAGGCAAAGCTAATTGAGTAAATAAAACTGGAGGTACCAAAATACCCATAAAGTGAAATCCTCTGCTAGAATTATTGTCAGTCTGTAACAGGGGATGTGTAAGTTTGTAACGGACCTCGGAAAATTACTGTATTGGTTTTTCACAGTTTGAAAGCTTACAACCTGAATTAAAACTGAAATATGTCACTTGACACCAGAGCTAGAAATTAGAATCTTTATTGAACTTCAAACTCGTAATCTGGAACAACTTGGAAAATAATGAAGTGATTTTGAATGTTTTTTTTTTGCAGTTTGAGACTTGAGATTCAGACTTAAAATCTGAATTACATTTGATTACTTTGTGACACCCGTTTCCAGGACAAAAATTAAAATCTTTTAGAATTATTGAACATTTTCGCCTGTAATCTGGCGTAACTTAAGAACTACCTGACAGTTTTAAAATCTGAGATTTATATCATTGCACAACCTTAACTGGGAATGGAGCAGAATATTAAAATCTGATCAAATATTAACAAGGCAATGCATAATGACACCATCCCCATGGCATCTATCGCTTCTTTCTATAACTATTGAGCATTCAGTCTTTTACCCCGAGAGATGGTAGTACTGTAGCAATGCTGTCAATTTGATTATTGCTAGGGGTATTTGGGGAAATTAAATGAATTAAAGTTAGTAATTTCTGGATTGACTACGAAACAACAAAGAACTTTTAATTTCCACTGGGACGAAGTCATTGGCAATAGCTAGTACTACAAATCATATAAAGAGCACAAAACTCATAACACTACAAACATCCAAAGATGATTATCATATTGTAAAAAATCAATTCTTTGTTTCTAGAATAGAGAAGATACTTATTGCAACTTGCTAGTGAAGAAACTTGTTAAAGAAACTGAGCTGTGACTTTACGGTCTCACCGTTTTTCAGCGTGATGACGTAGTGACTGGTCGCAGAATTGCCGAGACCGTGAACCATGATTACAGTGGGTCGTCTGGCATCAAAATCAGTCAGTTCGGGATGCTCCAATCGCTGAAATTTGTCTGGGTGAGATCTGCAAAAAAAATGTCCTAAAGCGTGTCACTATTAAATAGCTAGACTGATTTTGCACATTAGGATTCAGTGTGGGGGCAAATTACGAGTCAAACGTAAAACAGTTCAGAAGTGTGCTCGAACAGTATGTTGTGAGAGATATAATTTAGTTTAATTTAATTACGATAGAGCACAGCTGTTTATCCAAATATGCATTTTAACTTAAATTTTAAATTCTTTGAGTTAATTTTACCAAACACCTACTTTCATCCTTGACAAATTTTAAATTCATTTTTTTTTTTCCGCAAATTATTCAGAACTCCACCACAAAAGCAAATTTTCAAATTTGGTTTCACCTAAAATCAAGCACCAGTTTATGGTCATCATTATCTTTTCCCTTCCACGTACTGCTCCTTATTCTTCTACCAATATCATCCATGCCTCATCACCAATATATGCCTTATACCTCATCTTGTGTGAAGAGAGAACACACCTATAGAAAGGAGAGAAAAGGTAGTGGATCACATTTTAAGACATGCAGGATTTGTTAAATTGTTAGTGGAGG
Organism: Vandiemenella viatica; assembly: GCA_031002005.1. Taxonomy (NCBI): domain Eukaryota; kingdom Metazoa; phylum Arthropoda; class Insecta; order Orthoptera; family Morabidae; genus Vandiemenella; species Vandiemenella viatica. The sequence continues at coordinate 4,583,731 of JARYHS010006518.1, forward strand.
TAACAGTCAAAGATAAGAACTGTAGTGGTACACAGAGCTTAGAATATATAAAGCAAACACTGAGGATATAGGTTGTAATTGGAATGTTGATATGAAGAGGTTACCGATAGACAGGAAGGGTTGGAGGATTACATCAAAGCAGTAGACGTACTCAGGATAGCAAACACACTCATTCCATTCACTCTGTTTAGCTGCCGCCTGTATTCTAGCCTCAAAGCCTGTCAAAAGTGATGGGTTTAATGGAGTGTTATGGTAATTTATTTCCCTCCAGTTGCCTAACTAAATAGAATTGTTGTAAAATACAGGGTGTCCACAAATGAATATCGGGGTTTTAATGCTTTATAAGATTTATTACATTATCCTTACAGTTATAAATGATATGTCAAATGAAAGAGCAACTCAAACAGTTTTATATACAAGCTTACAAGTGTTCTATGTGGGCACCATTTGTCACACGGCACACATCAAGTCTGTAGCCGAGTTCTTCCCAAACGTTGAGCAGTGTGTCTTCAGTAACTGTTGCAACAGCTGCTTCAATCCTCTGTCGTAATTCAAGGAGGTCGGCTGGTAACACACGATCCTTGATGAAACCCCTAAGGTAGAAATCGCATGGCGTTAGGTCAGGTGAACGTGGAGGCCACGCATAGCAAGCTCTGTCATCGGGCCCCTTGCGGCCAATCCAGCGGTCGGGTACAGTTACGTTCAACCAACCGCGTACTTCGTTATGCCAGTGAGGTGGCGCACCATCTTGCTGGAAAATGAAGTTCTCTGGTTCATATTGTTCCAACTGAGGGAAGAGCCATTGCTCTAGTGTATCAAGGTAAGAAGTACCAGTTACAGTCGGTTCATAAAAAAAGAAAGGTCCGTAAACTTTCCGCCAGGATACGGCACAAAAAACATTGATTTTAGGGGAGTCTCGTTGCACTTGTACGATCTCTTGAGGATTTTCTGAGCCCCAGATCCGCACATTATGAGTGTTAACATGTCCACTGAGGTGAAAGGTCGATTCATCACTGAAGACAACATGATGTAGAAAATCTTCATCGTCATGTAACAACATTTCGTTAGCGAATTTGGCATGTAAACCATGGTCTGCAGGCTTTAGAGCCTGTAACAACTGTAAACGGTAAGGACGTAGTTGCAAGCGTTTCCTTAAAACTTTCCAAACAGTCGACTTAGAAATTTCTAATTCGCGACTAGCCTTCCGAACAGATTTCTTTTGGGCTACGAGTGAACGACTCTCTCACTCGCTCAACAGTCTCTTCGCTAACTCTTGGTCGTCCCGCGCTCTTCCCTTTACAAAGGCAACCTGTATCTTCAAACTGATGATACCATCTATGGATGTTATTGTCACTTGGAGGATCACGCCCGAACTTAATGCGGAACGCACGCTGTACAGTAACTACAGATTCAGTCTTTGCAAACTGTAAAACACAAAACGCTTTCTCTTCACTAGTCGCCATCTTTGCTACTACCGCATTCTAGCGGAAACATTTCACGCACATGCGCACTAGTGCCAACGAACAAAACTGTTTGAGTTGCTCTTTCATTTGACATATCATTTATAACTGTAAGGATAATGTAATAAATCTTATAAAGCATTAAAACCCCGATATTCATTTGTGGACACCCTGTACAACACCTTGCATGAGGGTCGTTGAATAAGTAATGCCTCATTTTTTTTTCTCCACAATGAGCAAAAACTGAAAGTTGTACTCTACGTCCAAGTTCAGTGTTTCTCCTCTATGTGGACGAAGTTTCAAATCATTCCAACAGATGGCAGAGCTGTAATGAATTTTCAAAATGGCGTCTGTTAGTGATCCACGTTACAAACAGCAAGCAGTGATTGAGTTCTTGATTGCAGAGAATTAAAGTGTGGGAAATATCCATAAACGTTTGTGCGCACTGTATGGAGAGTGTGCAGTCTATAGGAGCACTGTCAAGAGGTGGGCAAAGAGAGTTAAGACGTCAGAAAGTCTAACAACTCAACTCCAAGAGCTGCCATATTCCGGGCATCCCGTCAGTGCCACGAGTCCAGACATGGTGATGCGTGTGGATGCCATTATTAGTGCGGACCGCCACATCACAGTGCAACAATTGGCCTCACAGCTGTCAGTCAGCAGTGGAAGTGTGACAATTAAGTTTTTCCCGGCGTATGGTAGACAGGAATTCTTCACGGGTCTTCTGCCGGATAAGAAGTTTTAAACATGATGTTTCGGCAGTCACCTCTGCTGCCTTCATCTGGTGAGCTGTAATCGCGAAGTAGCTGCCGCAACGGTTCGGCACCGAATGTGTGCGCCTGCAGAGGAGCACAGCTTCTGCCAACGCCGTAGGCGTTGGCTGTATTGATGAAGGGGTACCTGTCACCCTCATTGCTGACACCTGCCCCTACTTTGTAGTTTGGTTATGTTGGCTTGACTGTTGATCGGTTGACTTTTCCTGCTGCTCTGCAGGTTCATTTGATCGTGCTGTTGCGGCAGTTACTGCTTGCACAGTTGCTGCCGCGACCATCTCTGGTATTTTGCCGATGGCGTCGGTGACCGCTTTCGCCAGTTTGCGAAGAGTGGCTGCAGACACATCGGCCGTGGGCGGTGATGCAGGCGCGGGTGGCCTGCGCGACCTTCTCTGGCCGCCTTCTGCTGTTTGTCTGGTTTGAGCGGCCGGCGGTGGTGGATTGTACCAGCTGGTTGCGGGCCTCCTATGCGACGGCTTCCTGCCGGTAGCAGGAAGCGTTAGGCGTGCCGGACAGCCGCCGTAAGAGGCTATGTGCCCTGGTGAGCTGCAGTTGCAGCACCATGTCTGGTCCCGCGGCTGCTGACATTCGGCAAGGCGATGGTTTCCGCCGCACCTCAAACATCGTGTCGGGTTGGTGCACTGCCAGGAAAAATGTTGGAATCCCTGGCAGTTGAAGCAATGGGTGAACTCAGGTGGCGGCGGCTTCTTCCTTTCGATTCTGACGGGTTTCCCCGCCAGAATCTTGACTTCCTTCAAGGTGGTTGCGTCTTCAGTGGTCTTGAAGGAGTACAGAGGAATTCTTTCCTCTGTACCTGTCCTCCGCATTTGGTGGACGTCAATTGCCTCCACACCCTGGCAGGAGAGTTCAGCGGCCACTACTTCCACCGTTGTGTCCACAGGGAGACCTCGGATGATGTGTTTCTTGCTGCGGGGGCGAAGATCATCAGCCTCAAAGGTGATAGTTCTGTCCCTCAAGAACTCCTCCACCACGATTTGGTCTGTGGGACAGGATAGGCAGATCGGCACTCCTTTGTTGCTTGGCCAGCACATTACCGGCAGCGTTGTGTGGCATCGAATCTGCTCAGTTATGACCGACCAGTTTCCCTCATAGCTGACTGTGAGGGGGAGTACTGGGCCCATCTCTATTGCCTCGTCTTCGTCATCGTCGCTGAAGACGACCTCAGATCCGACCGACATATGATCCTCCTCGTCTGGCAGTGGCGATGGAGGATGTGATGATTCCTCCACGGAAGTTTCCGGCGTCGACGAGGAGGGGTCCGGCAAATGCGGACTGGCAGGGGTCTGCATCGAGATTTCCTCCTTAATCCGCTTCAGCTTTGCTTGGAAAGCAGCAAAGTCCGAAATTCCTGTGTCACCCATGAGGTCTGTCTGTCTCTGTCTGTCTGTTGTGTGCGCCTCGTGGTACTGGTTCCTTATATATCCTGCGGCCGGCGGCCTGCTAGCCGGAGCGGCTGCCTGCTGCGCTGCCATTGGTCGGCGCGTCAACCGGGCTCCGCCCTGGACTGCTGTGTCCCGGCTCTCTTCTGGGATGAATGTTATTCTGCTGCTGCTTCAGGTCATGGAGGATTGGCTCCACGATACAAATTGCACACAGAGGGAGGCGACATAGACTGGAAGAACGAAATTAAGTACCTTGGACTGCGATTGGACAAACAGCTGACGTGGAGGACCCACATAGATGAAGTGAAGAAAAGAGCCAAAGCCAAACTTACCAACCTCTACATAATCCTTAGAGGAGAAGGTATAAGGACAGAAAGCAAAATACTCATCTATCGTGCCATTCTTCAAACAACATTCTTATATGGCTCCGAGCTATGGAGTATGGCTGCCGACTGCCACATCAAAAAGGTACAGGCACTCGAGAACAGAGCCCTACGTGCCATTGTTGGTGCACCACGTTACCTTCCAAACTGGAGAATCCGGCAGGACCTCCACTTCGATCCATTGACCACAATAATAAAAAGAGCATCAGACAGATTTTATTTCCGATGCGAAAATTCTAACTACCCAGAAATAGCCACCATTGGAAATATATCACCAAAAAACCTACCTCGTCGACACCCCAAACAAACCATAAACCGGCAATTCAATTTCTGACCACCATGCCCTCCAATCCTCCACTAAATGTAAATAGACCCCTCAACTCTATTCTAGGCCCCTTGTAAATAAACAACATCCTAAATTTCATCCTCCACTAGAGATAAATAGGAATAGGTATAGGAATAGGCAAAAGGATATGTAACTGTTAGGTCCAAAAAAAAAAAAAAAAAAAAAACCTTTCTTAGTTGATAGTTAGATACAATAATGCAACAAAAAAACCAATCTACAAACAAATCAGATTACCTTATATAGCTTAGGACAACAACATTTGTATCAGATTCTCAAGTTAGACTTAGACATTAGCCATAGGATTCCCTGGTGCTAAGGACGACATGCAGCTTGTGTCTGTGACAAATCACGGATGGATGGATGGATGGATGGCGCACACATTCGGTGCCGAACCGTCGCGGCAGCTACTTCGCGATGACAGCTCACCAGATGAAGGCAGTGGAGGTGACTGCCGAAACGTCGTGTTTAAAAGATCTTATCCGGCAGAAGACCCGTGAAGAATTCCAGCAGTGGAAGTGTTTGTGCAGTGATCGAGACTCTCGGATATTCAAAAGTTTGCTCAAAATGAGTCCCAAGAAGTCTCACAGCAGAACACAGGATGCAAACAACAGCCATTTCATTTGATTTGTTGGAGAGTTTTGATGCTGAGGGAGAAGCCTTTTTGTCCCAGATTGTGACGGTTGATGAAACCTGGGTGCACCACTTTGAGCTGGAAATCAAAAGACAGTCAGTGGAATGGCACCATCCTCAGTCACCAAGAAAG
>JARYHS010006518.1:4589858-4700652 GCA_031002005.1 Vandiemenella viatica
AACCACAGATTTCAGCCAATTTCGATGGAACTTTGCATATGAATACTTTGAAACAAAGAGAAAAATATTGTCTAAATTTGGTTTAAAAAAGCAAACTACTTTCCTCTTTTTCTCCAACTCCCTAATATTTGCCAATATTTCCTATACTCACCCACATTTTTAAACTATATCGATGGAACTTTACACATGTATTCTTTAAAACAACCAAAATAAAATACCATCTACATTTGACTGCCAAATCCCAAACTCTCTCTCCCCGTTTATTCCCTCCTCTCTTAATTTCCAATGTTCCTCACACAAACTAGAGTTTTTGTTCAATTTGAATGGAAGTTTGCACATGTATGCATTAAAGCAAAGGGAAAAATACTGTCTACATTTGATTTACACAAACCCACCCACGTTCCCCCATCATCGTACTTAAAGAAAATTTACACTTGAAACCATTCAGTTTTTTTTGCAAATATCTCAAAACCGGTAACGAAACTGGTCAAAATAGATAGCGATAATCTTAGAATACATAATGTTTCCTGTCAAACAGCGTTGGACCAATTCCGATCAACAATGGCTGATCAAGAAGTGTCAACTTCAATTTTAAAAATTATTTTAAAGTTTTTATGACCATACACATTATTCGATATCGAAGGAAGTTTGCACACATATGCTATAAAAAAAAGTGAAAATGGTTATTACATTTATTTTACAAAACTGCACCCTCTCTCTCCTTTCACCAACTTTTCCATGTTTAGCATATAGCTTCAAACTGAAATCAGATTTTTTTTTTGTCTATATGCGGATTGGAATCACCTAATACATTTTATATCAAACACCATTGCAACAAAATTGAATGACACAGTCATTAAAATTAATTTGGAAATATCCAATTTTAACTAATACAAACTTTCAAATGTATTCATCTAATCTTAATCTAAATGCACACTTAAGGCTAGCAACAGTGAGGCATTGCCGGGTTAGCTAGTCTTATATATAAAAATCACTGTCTGTCTGTCTGTTTGCCCTCTGTGCGCTCATAAACCGTTCATCTGATTATGGTGAAACTTTGGTGAGTTGTAGAGTGTGCGTCAGCGAACGTTCCTGACATATAAAATTTCCAAAAAAAACCATCCCCCAACACTTCTTGACAATCCTTAATTTAAAAAACCCACAGATTTTATCCGATTTCCATCAAAATTTGCACACATATACTTTAAAAACAAAATTGAAAAATACTGCCCACATATGGTTTCCAATCCTCCTAATTTAAACAAACACACAAATTTTATCCAATTCCAATGGAAATTTGCACACATATACTTTAAAACAAACAGAAAAATACTGCCTACATATTATTTGAAAAAATGACACCCCCTTACCCATTTACATCCCCTTAATTGTTGCCAATGTAAAATAAAGCTACAATTATGACTTTGGAGGAAATTTGTGTGTATACTTTAAAACAAACAGAAAATAGTGCTTACATTTGGTTTGCCTAAGCCTATCTCTCTCCAATTTTATCCCTACCCTCTTAATTTCAAGTGATCTTTATTGAAACCCACAGTTTTCATCCAATTATGACGATTTCTGAGTGCGCGTCTGCAAAGATCCCTGACAAAAAAAATCAACCCCCCCCCCCCCTTTTATACCCCATAATTTAAAAAAAAATCACATATTTTATCAACTTCAATAGAAATTTGCACATGTATACTTTTAAAAAAATTGAAAATTATTGCCCAAACATAGTTTCAAAGAACACAACCCCTCTTCCCCTTACATCCCCCTAATTTAAGAAAACCCACAGATTTTTATCTGATTTTGATAAAATTTGCACATGCATAGTTTAAAACAATCAGAAAAATACTGCCTTTGAATGGTTTTTCCCTTTGCATCCCAATAATTTTGCAAATGTTATTTATACAAAGCTACAGCATTTATCATATTTCGATGGAAATTTGTAAATGTATACATCAAACAAACAGAAATGCTTGGTTTGTCAAAGCCCAACCCTCTCCCCTTTTACCACCTTCCCTCTTAATTTCCAATGATCTTCATAGAAACCGACAGTTTCTATCTGATTTTGATGGAACTTTCCATACATACAGTTTAAAACAAGGAGAAAAATGCCGTCTTCATTTGGTTAGCAAAATCCATCCCCTCTCCCCATTTCCACCCCGTTAATGTTTTTAAACAAAACTACAATTGATATTGTTTGACCAATAATTTTGAAAGTTGATATATATATATATATATCTTCATGGAGGTTTCTGATCACATAAAAGATTAAAAAGCCAAACCCACTCCCCCATTACAACCTTTAATTTTTTGCACAAACTCACTCCATGATCCAATTTTGATGGTACTTTGCAGACGTACACTTAAAAAAAAAAAAAAAGAGAGAGAGAGAGAAATACACATTAGTTTTATGAAAACCCATTCTCTCTTTTCTTTTCCACCCTCATAATGATTGTGAATGTTCTTTATACAAAGCTACAGTTTCTATCCAAATTTGAATGAAGTTTGCACATGTATACTTTAAAATAAACAAAAAGTACTGTTAATTTTTTCCAATGTTTGCTATACGTACCCACAGTTTTTATACAATATGGATGGAACTTTACAAATAAATACTTTAAAACAAACAGAAAAATACAGTCTATATTTTGTTTGCAAGGACGTAATCACAAAGGAAGGATCTCCTCCTTTACCCGTTCTCTTCATTTTGTGTCAATATTCTTTATAGATAGATATCTACAGTTTTTATTGGATATTGTTGGAACTTTAGATGTGTATATATTAAAACAAGGAGAAACCTACTCTCTTCATTTAGTTTACAAATACCCTACCCCTCTCCTCCTTAAAATCCCATTGCTTTTTACTTATATTCAGTATACAAAGCTGTAGTCTTTATCCGAAGTTGAAGGTACTTTTCACATCCAACCCCCAAGCTATTCTGGGTTCTCTGCTTTTGGAGAAGAGGGAAAGACCACAAATATTGTACATTTCACAGCACTACAATAATTATTTTCCAATTTAATATATGCACAAAAAGCCATAGAATTTATTTTTTGCATGTACTTGTATGTGTGTGTGCCTTGTGTATATGTACCCACTTAGAGTGAAACATAGGCATTGCAATGCATGCCAGGCAAAGCTAATTGAGTAAATAAAACTGGAGGTACCAAAATACCCATAAAGTCAAATCCTCTGCTAGAATTATTGTCAGTCTGTAACAGGGGATGTGTAAGTTTGTAACGGACCACGGAAAATTACTGTATTGTTTTTTCACAGTTTGAAAGCTTACAACCTGAATTAAAACTGAAATATGTCACTTGACACCAGATCAAGAAATTAGAATCTTTATTGAACTTCAAACTTATAATCTGGAAACACTTGGAAAATAATGAAGTGATTTTGAATGTTTTTTTGCAGTTTGAGACTTGAGATACAGACTTAAAATCTGAATTACATTTGATTACTTTGTGACATCCGTTTCCAGGACATAAAATTAAAATCTTTTTGATTTATTGAACCTTTTCGCCTGTAATCTGGCATAACTTAAGAACTACCTGACAGTTCTTAAAATCTGAGATTCATATCATTGCACAACCTTAACTGGGAATGGAGCAGAATATTAAAATCTGATCAAATATTAACAAGGCAATGCATAATGACACCATCCCCATGGCATCTATCGCTTCTTTCTATAACTATTGAGCATTCACTCTTTTACCCCGAGAGATGGTAGTACTGTAGCAATTCTGTCAATTTAATTATTGTTAGGGGTATTTGGGGAAACTAATGAATTAAAGTTAGTAATTTCTGGATTGACTACGAAACAACAAAGAACTTTTAACGTCTACTGGGACGAAGTCATTGGCAATAGCTAGTTCTACAAATCATATAAAGACCACAAAACTCATAACACTACAAACATCCAAAGATGATTATCATATAGTAAAAAATCAATTCTTTGTTTCTAGAATAGAGAAGATAAATACTTATTGCAACTTGCTAGTGAAGAAACTTGTTAAAGAAACTGAGCTGCAACTTTATGGTCTCACCGTTTTTCAGCGTGATGACGTAGTGACTGGTCGCAGAATTGCCGAGACCGTGAACCATGATTACAGTGGGTCGTCTGGCATCAAAATCAGTCAGTTCGGGATGCTCCAATCGCTGAAATTTGTCTGGGTGAGATCTGCAAAAAAATGTCCTAAAGCGTGTCACTATTAAATAGCTAGACTGATTTTGCACATTAGGATTCAGTGTGGGGGTAAATTACGAGTCAAATGTAAAACAGTTCAGAAATGTGCTCGAACAGTACGTTGTGAGAGATGTAATTTAGTTTAATTTAATTACGATAGAGCACAGCTGTTTATCCAAATTTTAAATTCTTTGAGTTAATTTTACCAAACAACTACTTTCATCCTTGACAAATTTTAAATTCATTCGTATTTTTTTTTTTCCGCAAATTATTCAGAACTCCACCACAAAAGCAAATTTTCAAATTTGGTTTCACCTAAAATCAAGCACCAGTTTATGGTCATCATTATCTTTTCCCTTCCACGTACTGCTCCTTATTCTTCTACCAATATCAACCATGCCTCATCACCAATATATCCCTTATACCTCATCTTGTGTGAAGAGAGAACAGACCAATAGAAAGAAGAGAAAAGGTAGTGGGTCACATTTTAAGACATGCAGGATTTGTTAAATTGTTAGTGGAGGTAACAGTCAAAGATAAGAACTGTAGTGGTATACAGAGCTTAGAATATATAAAGCAAACACTGAGGATATAGGTTGTAATTGGAATGTTGATATGAAGAGGTTACCGATAGACAGGAAGGGTTGGAGGATTACGTCAAAGCAGTAGACGCACTCAGAATAGCAAACACACTCATTCCATTCACTCTCTTTAGCTGCCGCCTGTATTAAAGTGACTCCGACTCCGAACTAGACTCAAAGCCCGTCAAAAGTGATGGGTTTAACGGAGTGTGTCAAACAACTGTGAAAATTATATATACTGTTTATGACATGTTTGACTTGATAGTTCTTTTTTTTTGTTCGATATTTCACTATGAAAATTGTTATTTACCTAAGGAAAGGTGTAATCGGACTTCGTTTAATGTACTTTGGTCGCCACCATTGGATGGTTCGGGAATATTACGTGCACTTCGTGGGGATTCTATCATTACCGTGGCGCCACAATCTGATGATTGATTCTTATATAACTCGACGAGACAAATTGAAAGTAAAGAATAAAGTTTTTTGATATCTCACTTAGTTCTCGAGATATCGTATCTCAAAATTGACGTAATAAGGTTGAAATACAGCCTGGACCAGAAGAAAAATTTCGGTATATCCAAATTTGATGGTGAATTCGTATGTAACTCGACGAGACAAATGGAAAATAAAGAATAAAGTTTTTTGATATCTCGCTTAGTTCTCGACATATTGTAACTCAAAAGTGAGGAGGTTAGGGTGAGATCCGGCCTGGACCAGAAAATTTTTGATCACCAAAACCACCATATCTACACGGTGGAAATGCACTATAGGTGTTTTATTTTCTTCCTAGTGATTGTTACTAGGTTGAAATACGGCCTGGACCAGAAGAAAAGACACAAAAAGCAGAAGGAACTATACCTATGACTGATATTTAACATGCTATATATCAAAAACCAAGCGAGATATCAAAAAACTTTATTCTTTATTTTCGATTTTTTTCGTCGAGTTCTACAAGAATTCATCATCAGATTTTGGCGCCACGGTAATGATAGAACTGCCCACTTCGTAGAAAATAAAATAAACACTCTGTTCTCATAAATACATGAACACATTTATTCTGTTAGTTCCTTAAGTGTACTAATACCGACCACCAATGGAAAATAAAATGTTAACACTATTATACACTTCACAATAACATTTATCCGAAGATTGCAATTCGTTAGAGTGGCAAGTGACTTGCAAGCACTTAATGTAATATAACTTCCAACTATTCGTCATACACCGTCTGTTCTTAATGCTCGTAACGACTAAATAAACAGTCTTTACTACGTGGAAAGTCACTCCTTGAGTAACAAATCTTGCCAAATTGATTTCACATTAGCAGCCACGGGCAATTATAAACACGGAATAATCACGCCGAAATCTGTTGTACACACATGCATTACTGCGTACACTTACTCACAAACCAAAACTCATATGTTTGATCTCCGACAACTAACACAGGCGTAAAATATACATTACGTAGTTAAATCGGGTTAAACACTCAACACTGATTTTATGTATATACCCGTTAAACCACTAAGAGCACAACTTAAAACACATTTTTTTTTGTTACGCCATGTGTTTACTTCAACACTCGCTGGAAAAAAAACAAAACAAACTATCTCTGACATACTACAGCTAGTTGTTCAGAGATAACTATATCATCGACTACATTAAAACACTTTCAATTAATTTCAAAAATTTAAAGGAGGGCGGTTTTGTACACTGTATTGTGACAAGTGTTATGGTAATTTATTTCGCTCCAGTTGCCTAACTAAATAGAATTGTTGTAAAATACAACACATTGTATAAGGGTCGTTGAACAAGTAATGCCTCATTTTTTTTTCTCCACAATGAGCAAAAACTGAAAGTTGTACTTCTACGTACTTCAAGTTCAGTGTTTCTCCTCTATGTGGACGAAGTTTCAAATCATTCCAACAGATGGCAGAGCTGTAATGAATTTTCAAAATGGCGTCTGTTAGTGATCCACGTTACAAACAGTGAGCAGTGATTGAGTTCTTGATTGCAGAGAAAGAAACTGTGGGAAATATCCATAAACATTTGTGCGCAGTGTATGGATATTGTGCAGTCTATAGGAGCACTGTCAGGAGGTGGGCAAAGAGAGTTAAGGCGTCAGAAAGTCCAACAACTCAACTCCATGATCTGCAACATTCCGAGCATCCTGTCAGTGCCACCACTCCAGACACGGTGAGGCGTGTGGATGCCATTATTCGTGTGTACCGCCACATCACAGTGCAACTATTGGCCTCACAGCTGTCAGTCAGCAGTGGAAGTGTTTGTGCAGTGATCGAGACTCTCGGATATTCAAAAGTTTGCTCAAAATGAGTCCCAAGAAGTCTCACAGCAGAACACAGGATGCAAACAACAGCCATTTCATTTGATTGGTTGGAGAGGTTTGATGCTGAGGGGGAAGCCTTTTTGTCCCAGATTGTGACAGTTGATGAAACCCGGATGCACCACTTTCAAAAGACAGTCAGTGGAATGGCACCATCCTCAGTCAAAAAGAAAGAAAAAATTCAAGACAACTCCCTCTGCTGGAAAAGTCATGGTTACTGTTTTTTGGGACAGTGAAGGGTTCATTCTTGTTGATGTGATGCCAAGAGGGACAACCATTAATTCTGAAGCATATGTGAAGACCCTGGACAAACTCAAGAAGCATTTCTGTCGCATTAGGCATGACAAGAATCTGGCTGAAATCTTGATCCTCCACGATAATGCACGCTCGCACACAAGTCTCAAAATCCGGGAACACTTCATCAAATTGGGTTGGACAACATTGCCCCATCTACCATACAGCCCGGATCTGGCACCATCAGACTTCCGTCTCTTCAGTCCTCTTAAAGGCGGTCTGTGCGGACGACACTTCGATGATGATGACGAGAGCATAATTCAAGCGGTGAAAACATGGCTTCGTGCACAGTTTTTTTTTTTTTTTTTGCAACAGTTTAACGTCCCTTTTTAACAACGTGGTCTTTAGAGACGGGAAAGGATGGGGGCAAGGAATGGGAAGGAATTCGGCCATGGCCTTTTTGAAGGAAGCATCCCGGCATTCGCCTGGAGTGATTTGGGGAAACCATGGAAAACCCAAATCTGGATGCCCGGACGGGGATTCGAACCGCCGTCCTCCCGAATGCGAGGCCAGAACGCTATCCGTTACACCACCACGCTCGGTTTCGTGCACAGGACCAGAGTTGGTGTCAGCAGGGAATACAGGCACTTGTTTCACGCTGGCATAAGACCGTAAAAGTTGATAGAGACTATGTTGAAAAATAGTACATATAGAAGAAACATATAGCTATATTGTCACTAAATTTTAACACTTTTGATAAAATAGTTTCTGAGAAAGAAAAAAAAATAATGGGGCATTACTTAATGACCCCTGTAATTTATTGTCCCTTGTGCTGTTGCAAAAATCTTCAGTTGTCAACTTGGTCCAGGTTGTTTTTCAGTCTAATCAGGATAGCCTTCAATCACACGTGAATTAATACAGTCCGAGTATCGCATGTCAGTGTCATCATGCATCGTGATATGAACTTTATCCCAAATCTTCACAGGTTCTCACACTTTCTTTCTTATTACCTGTGATGAAAATCGATAATTTAACGGCTGAGACAGCTTACATCGGCTGAAATACTGACCCCAGTGAAAACGAAGGATGCTAAAAATAAATCATAACAACTTGCACTGTCACGCTATTAGTCTTGAACTTCTTTCTTTCAAAGCATGTAATGATTTCCGTAAATAAAACAAAAACTGATAATTAATATGCCAATTTAAATTAAATAAATACTTTTCTTTAAGTGTTCTGACAATTTCTTAGCAATTGCTTAACTAAATAGAATTGTTATAAAATAAAATTCAATGGAATTCCTCGTACCTTGTGCTGAAACAGGAAAGTTTCCGTTTCCATCTGGGTTCAGGTTGCATTTCCACCTAACCACATATATTACACTAAACTTTTCGCCAGAAAAACAATACTTCAGTCTTACACATATTAATACATGTACTGTATCACATTTGAGTGGCAATAATGCATTGCTATATAAATTTGGTCTCGAGCATAATCACTGGGGCTCAAAGCTTTCGTTAACATTGATGTTCGAAAATTAAAACTTTTATCTTACTTATCTGTGGCCAAAGATTTTAACGAATACTTTTACATAAGCTTTTATATAAGCATCTAATGATTGATATGTCGATTTAAACACAATACATACTTTTATTTCAATGTCATGTCAGTTAATTTATTTGTAGATGTTATTAAGTAAAGTTTATAACCAAGAAAAATGGTGTAAAGTGTGACGTAATAGTGCGACATCATAGATTGACATCATGCCGTGACAGGTGACATCAGATGTTACATTTGCCTTTTATATTAATAGATTAAAACTATTTAATTAAAAATTACTAATTTTGAATGGCTATTATTATTCATATTAACCAGGATTCGTTATTAATAATATTTTCCATTTTTGTTAAATAAAGAACTATCAAGGATAATAAATCTATATAAATGAGAAAGTTTGGATGTACTGTTGGCTTCAATCACACCTTAATTGCTAAACTGATTTACATGAAATTTGGAACAGAGTTAGTAAATTGTGTACGTAGTGACATAGGATAGGTTTTATCATGCAAAAAAGAATAGTTCCTTTAGAAATATCAATTATCAACTCATAAACATAAAAGAGTTTTCTGTGTATTAGATGGCAGTGCCGCGTTTAGTCTTTGCTTTTATCGTGCATCACAAAAACTTATTTTCAGAAATAAAAGCAAAAATCTTCTGATATATGAATGTGGAGGTTTGGTTTATAGGCACTAAAACTGATGCACTTAATTAACAATAGTTCGAAAGTGGGAAATTTAAATTTATACTTAAAATCTTAATTTTTTTCAAAAAAATTGTACTGTTGGTATGTTCACAAAGAGAAGTCACTAGTTCCCTATATGACATAGTATAACACCTCAGGTATTACAGCGTAGTTCTGTTCATAATATATTTGTCATAATATACATGAGAAATCAAAGCTTGGGTGTAGAAAGAAGATTGTAAAAATCTAAGAATGTACCAGCACAAAGTGAAAAAATGGCCAGGCACGAACTGTCGTTTTGGTATATTCATGACAAATATGTAACTATTTCAATTCTACCTCAGTTCAATTTATTGCCTGTGTGTGTCTTCTTTTTTTCTTTCTACTATACTCTCTCTGCAACATTAAAAATTATTTTTACAAAAATTTAAAACTTAACTGAAAATAACCTTTTTAGTCCAAATTTTTTGTATAAATCAGTACAAATATTAGCTTATGATAAGCAAAACAGTGTTTTTTCCTTACTGTACAATATTCTGCCAATAATTATTAAATCTTTAACTTAAAACGAATGAGTTCAATGGCCTTAGTAGAAACTATTTATTTCAAGAAACCATATTAGGAATAATTTACATCACTAATACAGCGCTTCGGAAAGCAGGTTATTTATTAATTATAATCACAAAATTTCTCCTGCCTTTTGCTGCAACAAGAACATTCTGGTCCAGGCAACATTTCGACCTAGCCACTATCTCCGTTAATATTGCCACTACAAAATCAAATGAAACGGACACAGCTTAACACTTTAAATACATCGGAGCTATGTTTTTTGTAATAGAAACATTTTCAATGTCAGGATTCCTAATCAGCTTAGCATAAATTATCACAATTAATAATCACATTATACATCTTCAGTATGAACTGCTATTGGTTAAAGCACCTGCACTAATGCAATCACTGTATCCCAATATTAATTTGACCCACAATATTAATGTAAGGTATATTAATACTTGTTATGAGCATTTTAGTATACATTTTTAAATTACATTACTTTTATAACTGTCATGATGCTGATGCCATAGTTCATGTGGCTGAATGCAGTTCCATATATATTCATTGTTAACTTTGCTTTTACAACTGTCATATTTCAAAGGTGATTTTCAGCGTTTTTAATGATTGCTTTGAGATCATGATCTGGAATTGTGAGTCAATTTTACATCACAACTCATGATGTTACTAACATAAATAGTGAATTTATTAATGCATGGGTGACAGAACCCTTGATTTTCTAGCAACAATATTAGTGGAGTTGGTGGTTTGGTTGAAATACAGCCCGAGCCAGAATGACAACTGAAACGTTATTAGTAATTTAAGTCACTTTCATGAGTTCTAATTTAGTGACATTTATTTGTACTTAAAATGTCAAAAGATCTATAACAATAGTTCCGGTACAGGAAATATAACTCTGTACTTAGCCCTAAAATTTTTTGAAGTCCTTATTTAAGTTAGTTCACAATGTCTTCAGTTGTGGACTCGAAATAGTGTGAAATCTCAGGTATCACAGCGTAATTCTGTTCATAATAGGTGTCACAATATATGTGAAAAATCAAACTTTGAAATAAAGTGCTGATTTCCGAGAAGCTATGTTAACAAAAGTTGTGGTAAGGTTGAAATACAGCCTGGACTGGGAGTATTACTAATATTCCATGATGCATAGTGGGTTTGGAGTGAAGAAGATGGCTGTCAAACTAAATTCTGACTATAATGACATCAGAATCTGCTCAAGACATCTATTGCCACTAAGTGAGAAATGTGTGTAAACTTATCTTTCAGTGTGTGTTACACATTTTTTTCCAGCTTTGAGGTATACTTTTCACTGAAGAGCATATGCCAAATAAGCAGTTGACATTATTTTAAATCCACAAGAAGAATTTTTTCTGCTGGTAATAGTTTGAATAACAACAAAAAGTTTTATAACACACTTTCAAGCAGACAAAGTCGTGGGTAACTACTAGCGTGTAATAAAATCTGTTAAAATTAAATGGCTTAAAAAAAAAGCTATCTGCAGCTTGAAAATCATATTATTTTCACACCAGCAATATTTTATTTATCTACAGATAACAGTACAAACTATAAAAATTTTGTATTATTTATACTAGATAGTAATATTCAACAAGTAGCTATTGTAGAAGTATCAAACTTTTTGTATTTTAATTAATTGTATTTTAGGATGACATAAAACTACATGACCCAGGATATAACTAGCGATACATTGAAACATACCCCAACACGTTCAGGTAATTTGGTTCCCTACTACTGTCAAGTAAAGAGAAAGGAAACTGAATGCTTGGCTAGTGAGCATACTTTGCCTTGGCACCTGATCAGTCTACTTTTGTCTTTTAATGTGTGATAAGTGAAAATTCTCTTCTGTATTTTTATGACTACTATGTCAGGTCTTCATTGTTTTGGTAGAATGGAGTGGAAGGACTACAGGAAAAGATAAAACTGATTTATACAGGAATTGGACATAGGATGAGTTCATGTGATGGTGTGGGTGGATTTTATACCACAAAATTCAACCTTCAGAAAGAACCTGCTGGCTATTAGAAATGCAACTTTATTTTTTGATACAGTCTGCACTATATTAAAACTACCACATTATTAGCACATAAAACTGATAATAATCAAGCTTCTCAATACTGTTAAGAAAAAGAATGAGCTAATAGAAGACCTATTAGTATACGATCACAGTATTATTGGCTGGTTCAGAGAAATGGAAAGAACAGTTGAGCACAATGTTTTAAAAATGCAAGTACCAATATAGATTTTGAAGATTTTCTGTTAGTGATTTCTCTATAGAAGAGTTTTCAGGAAGCATATGTGATGGTTGCTGGTGGATTCGACGTGTTACAAGCATTTCACAAGAGCTTAATACCAGAATATCATTTATGCCCCTTCATGAGCCAGCAAAAGGATTTTGGTGGCCAGAAGAATGTGGGGAGAAAAAAAAACAAAAAAAACAAAACATCCCACTCCTTGTGGTCTATCTGCACGACACCATGCTTTTGTCACTGTAGCTGTTGGAAAGTAAAATTTTCTAATTAAAAATGATTTAAATTAGTAATAACTTAATGCAATAAAGACATTAAAGTACTGAATATTTTTCCATTTTTGAAAAATTGTAGTAGCTACACAAAGCAAAAACTCACCAATCTTACTTGGTCTATTACTCAAATACGTGCAATTAGGACATTATTTGGCCAGATTTTCAGATATATTTTTTAATGTTTTTTTTAATTATGGCTCATGATAATATTAAATTTGGACATTTCTTGATATTTTAACGAGCTGTTGCATGAGCCAGATTCAACAAGTGCCAGAAATAAATTGAATCGTTTATTTCAGAAACCCGCTAAGTGCACTTTTAAAATTTTCGGTAAACAGAAAAAACTTAATATCTTTTATTTGAATAGAGCATTTTGGCTTGAAAAAATTAGATTAATACTTAATGTCTCTCAAAACAAATGTTGCTTGTATTTCAATTTTATTTCGTTACTTTCTTCAAAAAAAAAATTTTTAAAAAAATTCAGTTGACGGGTTTCTGCAATAAACTACCTCACATTATTAAAACTGTTATTTGAAGCAAACTTTTAATTTTTAAGTATCAGGAGGATGTTTAACAACAAAAACATAATAGTATAAACTTAAAATATTTATTAAAAGCAGCAAAAACTCCATAATTACTTCTGTGCATATAAAGAATTTTAACGGATACAGTTACAGCATTACTCATTTTTCCTTTCTCTCTATGGGACTACTCATCTTCGTACTGCCTATCAACGTTGCACTCCGCGCCAGTAGTAGGCCACTGGAGGATGTTGTCATAGAAAGCTTCATATCCTTCAGTGTATTTGCTAAGTTTCCTCAGGTCGTTGATCTTCTTTACATTGATTGGTACTCTTCCAGTATGCTTGCACTGTCGGGAGTTCAGGAGCAGCAACATACTTTTTCAAGGTAAAAGTTGGAAATATGAATCCGTTGATAAGTTATCGCCGCAAATTTTCCTGGTGCAGATTTGCTGTACTTAAATTCTTTACAGGTTGAGAGTTTAAAATGAATTTTTTCTCCATTTGTTTCATCTGAGCTCACTTTTTTTTTTTATATAAAACTGGGACCACCACATATTGAAACTAAAGATCATGTCACTGGTTACTTGGTAGACAGAAAAACGCCCTGTTTTACTGGCTCTAATAATCATCTCAGCATATTGTTCTGGAGTGTACACTCTGTCCACTTGTCACACAAAACGTTTTACACAACCAAAATCACAGTCACAGGGTAGAAATGAATGTCCCCTGACTGGGAAATAGTGAGTCACCGTCTCGAATATTACCCTATCAAAAAGGTTCATCAGAAACAGAACAACACAATGATTTTATTTTGGCCTGATGGCCATCACTGAAGACAACAATATGTTTAACTCCAACAGGAACTTCAGTTTTCAAATAATGTGATAACATTGAGCACACCTTGTCCGGAGATTTGTTGGCTTGACCTTCATGGTAAATGTACATACTTGCTTTATTTGTCTTCATATCGTGAACACAAAATACATTAGGCCAGAGCTGACGCATGTAGAAGACTTCCTGAACTGGAATATTTGGAAGCAGGAGGTTTTGCAGGATGTCAAAACATAGCGCTACACTACGTTTGTATTTATCTTCATTAGAAATGCCTCATTTCTTTTTTGGTTGAGATTCATCATCAGAACTTACACTATTCATTTCTTACAGGAAACTGTCACAAAAACAACGTGAAACCACACAAAATGTTAAATAATTTAACACTTGAACACTTGACAACAACTGCTTCTTTAAGTAGTAGAACGATTGGTTAAAACAGGTGGTGGAACATAATAACAAGAACGAGTGCCACAAGACAAACACGAAATTTAGTGGAGAAACCCACCATCTGATGCCGGTTAGCAGGTTTCTGCACTAAATTCAATATTCGATGTTTGAGAAAAGCCATACAGAGGCTTGGCCATTGACGGTTTTCTGCTCAATTATGTGTGTTTACACATCATGAGCCATAATGTGTATTTATCTCAATTTTGACAAAAATGCCAGTTGACGGGTTTCTGAAATAAACGATTCAATTTATAAGAAGGCCTACTCTATGAGGGTATAAATTTCCATTGTTAACAAAATGACTTTTATGTAATTTTTGGGTTATTTTTAATTAATTAGTGATTAATTCTTCAATGCCATGTTAAAGTACACTCTTCAGCAAAAAAATTGACTGTCGGCGCTGAGTCTAAGTCCCTTATTTCGCACAATGTGGCATCATTGCGCATATTCAACTCAGCGCCATCTGTTATTCATTTCCTTAAGTCAACCCTCGAACAGAGCAGGAAGACTCCGCCCGCCCATTGACGATTCTTCTTGGTAGTTCATCTATCATTCCCCACATTTCAGTAAAAAGCTATTGACCGATCTCGAAACAAGTAACACATTTTCCTGTCCCTGGATTGACTGTAATACTAGGCAAGATATCGCCGACCATACCTCAATCGGACGAAATTCGGTTCCAGCTACACTTTTCTTAAATTCAGATCGTGAAACATATCGTTAAAGTTGTTATTAACAAGATTGTAATAAAGCGCAGTAAAAATGAGGTTCAGTTATACATTTTATTCCAAATGATTAGCGTAAAATTATAACGATATTTATTTATATATTGATGTGGCTAATCAGTTGCAATAATGCAACACATAATGGGGTGTGTGGTCCGAGAAGAGGGTGTAAATGTTTAAAGATCCAGAGTTTTTGGTTCTACAAAATTATTGAAACGATTATAAACAGATTATTTCGGATAATTGTCTAATGCCAGTTGAATGTAACTGACTTCCGAGGCAGGATAAGGTTGTTTACCCACTGCACGAGCGGTCCGTGAACATGAGCTCCGTTTGCTTGTGGCTAACCATCTAGTCTTGTAACCGCGTGGTCCTCGGTTCGAGTCTAGGTTTTCCAATTATTTTTTTGCATTTATTTTAAACAAGTCGAACATACAACTGCGTTATGCGTAAAATATGACATCGACTCTTACCTGCTTGCGTCAGGACATAGCATACTTAAGGAAAGACTCATAACTGAGTGCTTCTTCATAAACTGCACACGTAACTATGAAAGCTTTCACAGAGGTAACACTGAAAGAAATCTTCTCGGGCTTCAACATCGTCGAAATAGTGTCGTGTGGTTACGTTAGGTGGACTATAACGAGTTCACACCATCGTCAAGGAGACGAAAAACTAAATAATATTACTATACCAATTTCTTATTATGCGTCTGGATTTACGATTCGTCGACTTCTAAGTCATTAAAGGTGGGAAGGGAATGGAGACAAGGAATGGGAAGGAATTCGGACCATGGGTTTTCAAAGAAATAATCCCGCCATTCACACGAAGTGACTTGGAGAAAAGAAGGAAAATCCAAATCTGGATAGCCGGATAGGAATTCAAACCCGCTTCCTCTCGAATGCGGAGCAATAGCGTTAACGCTCAGCCATTAGGTTCAGTTTTTCAATATATTTCGTATTTGGTCTATGATGCCGTCCATAAAATTATTTAAAAAATCTATTGAAAAGTTAAAAATCGTAAATTAAAATATATGTGCAGAAGTGAGTTCATCTGATGAGAGCGGGGATATCAAAAAAATCTCTGAAATCAGAAACGCAATTCAAATTTCATTTTCTCTCTCTCTACTCTTTCCGCCCCTCTCTCTCTTTTTTAATTTTTTTGCTAGGGCTTTACGGCTCGTCGACAGCAAGGTCATTAGAGGCGGGATCGGATTGGGGCAAGAAACGGGCAGGAACTCGGCCATGGCCTTTTCAAGTAAGCATCCGGCGTTCGCCTGGAGTGACTTGGGGAAACTATGGAAAACCCAGATCTGGATGCCCGGACGGGGATTCAAACCCGCGTCCTCCCGAATACGAGGCCACAATGTTAACCGTTCACGCACCACACCCGGTACTTTTTTTTTAATTTTTAGCAGCTATCAAATTCAAAGTGAATATAAGCTCCCTCTTATATGGAAGATATTGTCATATTAATCCCGTTGTTTAATGAAGTAGTATTAAACCAAAAATGACGAGCAAAATTGATCGGTTTGCTAGTAACCAAATAGGTAACATTTCAGTCGTTTCGTAGAAATGTTAAAAAAAGAATCCAACTTCACATTCTACTTGAGCAAAGACCTCAAACCGGATGCTAAACTACAGAAATTTGCAGTCTCAATAAAATGTGGTAAAATAAGAAATTTCAATGTAGTTATGATGTAATTCTCTATAATATTTTCTCATTTTTTTTCAAGTATGTCTTTCAGTAAAGATTAAGAGGTAGTTGGAATGAAATTATCACGCTGAGCAATAACACAGCTAATTGTTACAAAATTTTATAAATCGGCAGTACTACTCTCCGCAGCTAGAGTGTAATTCTAAAATATCGTAGTAGACGGAAACGTAGTGTTTACAAAGCGTTTAATACTGGTTTCCGTGTTTCTTGCCACACTGACATTCCCGCACTGAATTTCAATTTTATGCCTCAGTTTTCCTCCTACAATTTTCTGATTGAATGCCTATAAGACTTTGCAATATTTAAACGTTCAAAAGAAATTGTTGCTTGTCATTCTGAGACAGACATTATAATGTAAATTCTTTGGGTTGGAATAAAATATACAGTAGCTACAGTTTGAATTTTGGAAAAACCGTGCCGCAAGAGAATAAATTCTTATCACCGATCAAGAAAAACAAAGTTACTTTCATAGCGTTTGTTGATTTAGAAAAAAAGCTTTTGGTAATGTAAGGCAGGACAAAATGTTCAAAATTTAAAAAAAGTCAGGTCTTACGTATCGAGATAGAAAAATATTTTATAATTGATATAAGAATCAAGTGGCTATAATAAAAGTAGAGAATCATGAGAGTCACCAATCAGTTGAAAAGTGTATCAGATATGGTTGCATTTCGTCCATACTAATATTCAACTTATATGTGGAGGAAGCTATAAAAGAAGTAAAAGAGGAATTTGACTGTGGCTTCATGAAAAAGTAGTTTCAAATATTGACCCAGGAACCAGAGAGAACTTTTTAAAACTGTATGTATGGAGCATATGGTAACGAAGCATGGACTTCAGGAATGCCTGAAAGAAGGAAAATTGAAGCATTTGAAATGTGGTGCTATAGGAGGATGCTGAAAATTAAGTGGACAGTTAAACCACGAAATTAATATGTTTTGGAAATGATGGCTGACGAAAGAAGTTTGTGGAAGAATCGTAAGCAAAGAAGAAACAGATTCATGGGTGGTTTTTTTTTTAATACATTTGGGATTGGTTATGTATGAAGCAGATAACGGTGGACGTGTTTTAGGAGAGGTGTTTTGAGATGAAGGGGATAGTGCAAAATAAGAGGGGATGGTGGTTTATATCAAACCAATCGAGAGACTGACGGCAGTAAAATAGGAGATAAGAGATTAAATAAGACAGAAGGTGCCGGCCGATTGAGACCTACTCCGCCGAAACACATCGATGGGGCGACAGCTTAACGTCCAAATCCGGCGGACGAGTCACTGTCAGAAGTTCCATATGCGCTACAGAGAGGTTTGGGATTTAAACCATGACTTTCGTGCACCTCTGATAATTAGTAATAATGTTTGACTGGAGTTGTTGCTGTAGAGTTTCTCACTTGTAATGTCAAAGAAACTATTTTTTTCTGTTATTTTTAACTTCATGTTGCGGCATTTTTATTGAAAATACCCCGTCAAAACATCAGGAGAAATACCATCAAAATCTTTTACTCACTTGGGCTGTTGCAAGTTATTTCGCAAAACTGACTGTTTACAAGTTGGATGTCTATTCTTACCTCGTGTACATATGAAATTGAACTTCATCGTATGGAGGAGGTCTTTCTGAATTAGAAGCCGGTGGGGTCGTGCCATATACAACACCTGCAACACACCCAAGATGTGAAACAAACACATTGATCCTTTAAGAGTTACACTGACTGGATCTGATAGTATTTGTATCTGCAAATACACTGATCAGCAATACATTTATGACCACCTACCTAACAGCCGGTATGTCCGCCTTTGGCAGGGGTAACAGCAGGCGACCATGTCTTAGGCAATGGAAGCAATGAGGTCCTCGGTAGGTCGCTGGAGGGAGTTGGCACCACATCTGCACAAACAAGTCACCTAATTCCCATAAATTCCAGGGAGGGGGGCGATGAGCTCTGACACCATGTTCAATTACAGCCCAGATATGTTTGGTCAGGTTCAGATCTGGCGAGTTGGGGGGCTAGCGCATCAATTGCAACTCGCCACTGTGTTACTCGAACCACTCCATCACACTCCTGGCCTTGTGTCATGATGCATAAACTTGTTGAGAAATGCCACTGCCGTTGGGAAACATTGGTCATCATGAAGGGGTGTACATGGTCTGAAAACAGTAGTACGATGCTTATTGAACTAGCTCCACTGGACCCATGGACGCCCACGTGAATGTTCCCCAGAGCATAACTTGAGCCGCCGCCAGCTTGTCTCCGTCCCAGCAGTACAGGTGTCAAGAAGCTGTTCCCCTGGGAAACGACGGATTCGCACCCTCCCATCGGCATGATGAGGAAGGTATCGGGATTCATCAGACCACGCAACGCTCTGCCACTGCGCCAACGTCCAGTGACGATGGTCACGTGCCCATTTCAGTCGTAGTTGCCGATGTCGTGGTGATAACATTGGCACACAGCACGGGTCGTCGGCTGCGGAGGCCCATCGTTAGGAGTGTTCGGTGCACTGTGAGTTCAGACACACTTGTACTCTGCCCAGCATTAGAACTCTGATGTTAGTTCTGCCACAGTTTGCCGCCTGTCCTGTTTTACCAGTCTGCCCAGCCTACGGATGTCCGTCATCTATAATGAGGGGTGGCCGCCCAACCCTCGCGTTTGGACGTGGTTTCACCTTGGTTTCGCCACTTGTTGAAGACACTCACCTACAGCACTCCTCGAACACCCGACAAGATGAGCAGTTTCCGAAATGCTCGTTCCGAGCCTCTAGGCAATCATAAACTGCCCTCAGTTAAACTTAGATAGATTGCGCGCCTTACCCATTCTAAACACAGACAGCACGCCCACTGATACTACATGCACCACACAGTCATTCCTTCGTCAGGTGACGCTGCTATCGTCTGAATGGGTTTATATCGAATAGAAGATAGATAGTCATAATGTTCTGGCTGAACAGTGTATGTGCATAGGTTAAATCGAGACAGAATGAATACATTAATAAACATTATAGAAAATTTGATTTTGAGCTGCAATACTAGCAGAGACTAACATTACATTGAAGTGTAGTCTAGACCACAAACAGCTGACACCCCTTCTTAAAGCATAAGGGATGAGTAATTTACTATCAATAATTTAAACTGTGTCCTTGAGCGGCATGGTGCTGATGTCACTCCTTCATTCAGATGACAGCAGTATTACGCGTGCTCAGTGTGGCCTCAGTAGTAAAATGCAAGAGGAAATAACTTACGTGTGTAAGGATGATATTATTAGCAATGAGGTTTTCTTTATATCAAATATAAAAAGAAGTGATATTGCACAAAAAACTTAAATATTTAAGCAAAAAGTGAATTTATTAAGACAATTCTATTATAACCGTGGCACCATAATTTGATGATGGATTCTTATGTAACCTGAAATGTATTATGTAAATGTGGCCTGGACCTAAAAAAAATAAATAAATGGAAATGAGAAAGACTTTTATTTTAGATATTTTGCTTAGTTCTCAAGATATCATATCTAAAAAATTAAGTGGTTTCATTGAAATGTGGCCTAGACAGGACAAAAATTTCAACAAAACCAGTTTCAAAGATGTAAAATAAGAGAATAAAATAATTTTTTGATATCTCAATTAGCTCTACAGATATTCTATCATAGGGGTGGTTAGGCAGAAATGTGGCCTGGACAAAAAAAATATGTTAAATCAGCTACGAGCTTCACGCTTATTATGAACAATTGATGTTTTGTTTACTTCCTATCCCTTATGGTTGGGTTGAAATGTGACCTAACAATGAGAAAAACACTGCCAGACACACAAGGAACTATACCTATAACTAATTTTTGACTGTCGAAATCTTGATAACTAAGAGAGATATAAAGTTGTATTCATCACTTTGGATTTGTCTCGTAGACTTAAATAATTATTTATCATTGTGATATGATTGCATTAATGTAGCCTACATTGATATGATCCTAGGGGTAATATCAAGATGGGGATACCGCATCAGCCCCGCGTAGTAAACACACAAATCACGTGGCGTATACAACATCATTGTACGTATTCAGTCTCCACGTACCAACACAGTAATAGCTATAGATATGATCTGAAAATTGGATATCTTCAATATAGTGCATTATGGTTATGTTTAACTTTGGTCCAGGCTGCATTAGGACCAAAACGCATATTTACGATTTATAAAACATGATTCGTCAATCATTATTTGAGTTTATGTTATAGTGCAGCCTGGACCATACGTTATAATGATGACATATAAACCACGTGATCTGTGCGTTTACGACACGAGGCCGCAGCAGTATCCCCCATCTTGATATTACCCTATCCTAGTTACAACGATATACAATGAAGCTAATTATCCACACTGTATTTTCGGGTTTTATCTAACAGGCAATACCGCTGCCTCGCGACTGTTAGCGTGTCGTCACGTTCACGTACAGTCAATTTTTGTGAATATTGTGACCGAGCGTAGCAAGGTCACAATAATTCAAAACTGTACAATATAAACATAAACTGATATGCCGAAGGTGGATCAGATGCAGGCGGCCGCTGGTAAGCGGCCGCAGATGTCTGATAACACAACCAGATGTTCAGTTTTGATGTGTTATTGGATATCTGCGGCCGCTTACCAGCGGCCGCCTGCATCTGACCCACCTTCGGCATATCAGTTTATGTTGATATTGTATAGTCAGAAAAATTGACTGTATGTGAACATGACGTCACTATGACGACACGTTAACAGTCGCGAGGCAGCGGTATTGCCTGTTAGATAAAACCCGTATTTTCCTCTATGCCTGATTGGTATGTTACGCACATCATGTTTGTGATGACATTGCTAAGTGTGTTGTAAAGTAATAACGGAGGTATCATATACTTCAGTATTACGAATTGAATCTAATATTATATTGTATACCATAGGGTTTTAAGATTTGTGTATTTATTTTCAATTTTTATTTTTACTGTTATTATTTCAGTCGCATTTACGTAGTTGTATCTGGTCAAGATTTTGTTACAAAACATGGCATCACTGACATGCGGTAGGACCACTGATGTACATATGACCGAAGCTATGGTTTCCTACTGACAGCAGCGAAGTTTAATTACAACCGAACCATAACTTCTTGGTACAGCATAAGCCTCGAGGAATAGAGAGTTTAATTGTAATTTGAGCAGCTTGCATGAGCGTCATATAAACTGCTACTGTGGATAAATGGGAGTAGTTTACATCGTGATACACTGTCATCACTAACTCGGCGCTTATGAAACCAGCTTATTTTTTACTAATAACTAAATTCCTCCTGTCTTATGCTGTAACAAGAACATTCTGGTCGAATCTGCATTTCAACATAACTACTATCTCCGCTAATATTGGCGCTACAAAATCAAACATTATGTACATGACACATTAAATGCATCGGAACTACATTTCTCGTAGTAAAAACATCTCTTTTTTTTAATCATTGGCGTAGCATAAACTATCACAATTAATTTGATTATACGCCTTCAGTATGAACTGCAATTCTACTAAAGCTCGCGCAATAACAGTCACTGTATCGCAATGTAAACTTGACTGGATTAAATGGAGTGCATACCTTTGAAAATATTGTTGGCTGCAACAAACGACAAAGAGTAAAAGAAAACGAGAAATCTGAAATATGAATCCTCAACTGGATTCAGATTCATCCTCTAATATTAGCTCCACCCTGCAGACAGATTACAGAATAAATGGATAACTATGTAATCAAACGATCCCTAACCAAACTAATACAAAACATGAAAAGCAAAGACAATATTTATATATGCAAAACAAATCAAAGATTTTCAAATCTGATACTACCAATATCTCAAGTTGCAATTTCATACCGAGATACTATATAGGTGTAATTGAAGAAAATCGTGATCAGCGCTGCATTTTTTTTAAACTTATGTGTTTGCGAAAACACTAAACAGAATATTATCTTAGAAATAATTACTTCGAGTATCTGTACATAATATCCCCTAGCTAAACAACGAAAATAATAATATTTTAGAATCACTGGCATCGTGAGGAGGGTAAGGTGAACAGTTTTCAGCCTCACACAGGGGAACTTCTATGAATGCAGTTTTTTTTCCGCTTTGATTGCACATTTACAGCAATAAAAAACATCAATTTTCATCTTGATCTCTGAAGTAGTTTTTTTATAAGGCTTTTTAAATTAGCACAATGGAACTGAATGTCATGCCGTCATAAAATTCGTTGTTTTGACTGGTTTATCGCCTATGGAAATGGTAAATTTTTTAAAACTCTGCTCTTACAAATTCAACAGTGAAGAAATGGGTGCCTGATTTTAAAAGTTTGTTCGCCTCTTGAAAATGATCCATGGGAAGAACGATCAATTACCGATTAATCATCTCGAAGATGCGCAATCGGCGATTAAGGCTCTATAAAATGACTGAAGCCATGAGTGTATCAGAAGAAGTAAATATGTTAAACCTTTGCCCAAGATGGGTGTCACTTGTAAAATGCTGACCATAAAGAAATGCGAAAACGAAACTCTCAATGGGACTGGACCTTTCAGTGACGATATTGTCTCATATGATAACTTCCTAATTACCCTTTGTTTAAATTGTCTTTGGAGAATGTTGACAAAATATTCTCTGCAGTACATCAAATAATTGTGATTGGAAGAAAATAACTTGATGGTTGAAAACCAGCGAATTCTTAAACTTTCGTACACAAATGTTGTTTATGATAAAAAAAAACAGTATTGTTTTGAAAAAAAACAGTATTGTTTTGCAGTAGCCTGAGAAATCGAAGCGCTGTTCGGTGCATGTGCTATTGATATGAAATTAACACTAGCGTTTTACCGAGGAAACCTATTTTTAGCAGTCACCTCGTTGGGAATAGGAAATAGAGTCCCTGGCCAATTTATTAGACGCACTACATTTTTTATGCAAATTTTGATTTGTGGCTAACTAAATAAGTTTTTTAATACATAAATTGCAATAAAATTATTATGTGTAGTCTGCTTCATGACATAGGTGATATAACAAATAAATAAAATACAGAAATTTGTTGCAAATATGTTATTTCAAATAATTACAACAAAATATTAAAATATTGTGAAAATTAAAACATTAGTTTTAATATCTTGTTCAGCAACCTTTCGCAGCTATGAGAGCCTTAATACGATGCGGCATGCTGTTGATGCAGGACTGTACAGTGTCCTGCATTTGTGGATGATGATACCACACATGGATGATCTTCTCCAAGAGCTGCGTTTTTCGTGATGACATCTTTTGCCATCCCCTCTTCATGAGTTCCCATACATCTTCTATGGGGTTCATGTCGGGACTGTTACGAGGGATATTTTGTTTCTTCAGAAAGGTTTTTATCGACCTGACTGTGTGACAGGGAGCGCCATCCTGCATAAAAAATAAATGGTTCCCCATTCGGGAACTATTCTCTGACCTGCGGTATTAACCATTTTTGCAAGACTTCTTTGTCCTGGTCTTGCCTCATTATACCTTTAACCACATAGACGTCCTGAACCCTTGCCACTGATGACAGACCAAATCATCACCTTTGTTGGGTATTTTGCGGTCTGAATAATGCAGTCGGGATGGAATTTTTCTCCTCTTCGACGGCGCACATGCTGACATTTGTTATTTAAAATTTCAAACGTGCTTTCATCGCTGAAGCATACGTGTAAAAATCAAGAAACTTAATTAATATATTATGAATAAATGTACATAGCATCTATCATTTCGCAAATAATAATTTTAAAGTTAAATTACCGATCTCCAGAAGTCCACATCCTTATCACACCACTGTTTAGCCCACTTCAGATCTTTTTCTTTCATTGCGGCTGTTAACTTGGGTTTTCTAGCAGGTCGACAAGCCTTGAAATCAATATCCTTCAACTTTCTGCGAACAGTGCGTTCAGATGCATTTACAATAGCCTCTTCCAGTTAAGATTTTATCTGTTTCGTTGTTACAAATCTGTTTTCTAGACAAATTCTTTTGAGAAATCTTTCTGACCTTGGGGTGAAAATTGGCTTTCTTCCACATTTATTCTTCCTTCTGGGGCTCAATTCTTCCCCTGAATCAATTTTATTCTTTATGCGCCTCACGATAGCGTCGGATAATTTCAACCTTCATGAAATTTCCCGATTGGAATACATTTTTGTACTAACTAGGGCTTTGACTTCTGCTTTTTTACGTAGTGTAATATCTCCTCTTTTACCCATTTTTAAAGGTCACAATCAGTAATGTCTGGTTATTAAACAATCACTTGTGATGTCGATATTACACAAATGATAATAAAAGTGAACAAAGAAACAGAGCAGTTACACGCAAGAACGCCATTGAACAGGTCCGTACCTGTACACTGATAGCCACAATAAGTCAACAATGAACTAAGTGCCCTAAATAACTGTTATAAATTTTATAATTAATTGCATGAGAAATAGTACTCAACATGTAATTATTACAAATAATACTAAAGATTTGCAGTGCGTCTAATAATATGGCCAGGGACTGTAGTGGGAAAAATGAGATTGGAGGCTCCGTCATTGACAAGATTATTAGTAGCCTCAGCCTGCTTGTAGATACCTAATGGCTGAATGAAAACATAAGTCCTGACGAAATTATAAACATGTTAACTAACATTTTGCATCCAATGATGTTTAAAATTTTATACTGGAATAATTATAAAAACCCTTAGTCAGTACCATAAATATTATTTCTGAAAGGTATTTCTGTCACGAGTCATTTATCTGTCTTCATGCCTAACCAAAATCGATAATGAGGCATCAATTTAAATATTAAGGTCTCTACTTTGCTAACCTCATATTTTAAGAAAGGATATTTCGGAATTCAACCCTTAAAGGGAAAAAGTGTCAACTATATAGCCTACGTTTTGCGTCTGAGACAATTCAGAACCAAGCCGCTAGGTTTTGCTGGAATCGATAATCATTGATCGCGTTACTATTAGATAGCAACACCACATATCACAGAGATATGGATACACTATGTGTGTTTCATTCAGCTTAGTTGTAGTCAGGTGAGGTCTTGGACATTTCGGTTTCTGGGAAGGAGTGGCTTACATGAAAATAAAGGGCTGCAGTAAGCAAGCATACATGATGTGAAATCGGAAAGATATTGCTATAAATGAGGCCTTTCTTCTTTCAGCTTAATATAAACCAACAACATCGCTATTCATTGTACTTTATTCGCGAAATTTTGTCAATGGTCAATGTTTTGCTGTATCAACATTTTATTTTTGAGATTTTGGCACAGGTCATCTAGTTTTATTTAAAATAGTTACAGGGTGCAGATGTAATAGCCTATACCATACAATTACAACGGTTTTAGTTATTAGAATCAGTTTCTTGTGATCAAATTAGTGCTGAGCAATATTAAGCTATTTGTATTACTGTTTTAAACCACCATTGTATATTTCTGGACAGAATTAATAACTTATTGTTGATTGTTTACCTTGACCTTAATCGATATAGGTGTATCCCTCATTCTGTCTTTGTGATTTGACAGAAAACGACGAAAGCATTCTATCTGCATGATTCAGTTTTACTCATGTTGGTTAGTGTCCAAGTGGTGGGCGCCTCATCGTCGAGCTGATGACAGCAAATATTTCAAAGTGAAATCAATTGAAAAAAATTTAAATTTAACGTATTCCTTCTCTCTGGAGGGGAAAAAAAGCAAACTTTAGGAAATATCTGAAGCGCACGAATTTTTTCATTCTTAACAACATGGAAATAGAGATTGCTTAATGGGAGTAGTATGTGGTTACCTTACAGGGCGCGAAAATGTGTCTTCCATACAACTGATCAGAGCTCATCCATCCATCTCAACCGAGCAATCACCCCCGCTTCAGGACTAAAAATCCTCCTGCCTTCTTAAAACAGTGGCCTCTTAAAGGAGAAGCATCTTAAGCCACCCTTACTGGGGCCCAAGGCCATGACTTGTGTCGAAGATGAGTCCCCAGTCAAATCAAACTCCGTTACAGTGCACTGATAGTGGAATGTTGAAATCTGGAGTGGCCTTCCACTACCGAGCCCTGCTTTTGCAATGTTCCTATACAGTTCTTGCGATTTTCTTTTTTCCATTCTTTCTTCACTTGCTGTTACCTCAACCAAGTTATCTACCACTATAGGACTATTTTCTACATTACATTCAGTAACTTTCTCGTCACATTCTCGGTTACAACTTTGTCACAGTCTGGAGATGTTATTACAAATACATTAGGAATAAGTATAAACCTATAAATATTATGATAACTAATTAAAATTTAACTTAGACCACAACCCGAAGGTTGGTTGGATCCTCCCTATGGAAGCATACTAAGCCATTGTGTCAGAGGTAGGACGGCCAGTTCCTTTCCTCTGGGACCTACAGATTAACGTGAAGGTTGGTTGGATCCTCCCTGTGGAGGCATACTAAGCCATTGTGTCAGAGGTAGGACAGCCAGTTCCTTTCCTCTGGGACCTACAGATTAACGTGAAGGTTGGTTGGATGCTCCCTGTGGAGGCTTACTAAGCCATTGTGTCAGAGGTAGGACAGCCAGTTCCTTTCCTCTGGGACCTACAGATTAACGTGAAGGTTGGTTGGATCCTCCCTGTGGAGGCATACTAAGCCATTGTGTCAAAGGTAGGACGGCCAGTTCCTTTCCTCTGGGACCTACAGATTAATGTGAAGGTTGGTTGGATCCTCCCTGTGGAGGCTTACTAAGCCATTGTGTCAGAGGTAGGACGGCCAGTTCCTTTCCTCTGGGACCTACAGATTAACGTGAAGGTTGGTTGGATCCTCCCTGTGGAGGCATACTAAACCATTGTGTCAAAGGTAGGACGGCCAGTTCCTTTCCTCTGGGACCTACAGATTAATGTGAAGGTTGGTTGGATCCTCCCTGTGGAGGCTTACTAAGCCATTGTGTCAGAGGTAGGACAGCCAGTTCCTTTCCTCAGGGACCTACAGTTTAATGTGGAATCCGAACCACGGAGCATCCTGGCATAGCTCATACGATCAAACACAACTCTCAAAATTCCTGCGCCTGCAGGGATTCGAACCCAGGACTGGAGCAGTGAATGTTTTGAAAGTAAGCGCCTTAACCATTGAGCCACCAGAACGCTTTAACTAATTATAGATCATTATACAAGAAATTGTACTATATTAAAGAATCAATGAGCTGAAATTTGAAATATTATCATAATAACTTCAAACTATTAGAATGAAACTAAATTTGTTTCCAATATTGGAAAATTTATTACTTTTCAGTCTGTTAGAAAAGTATGGGCAAAGGAAAATCTTAATTCAGGTCAAAAAGGGTTCCAACAACAATACAACCATATTTGAAGCTTATTCCAAGATTATAGATTTTGCCAAGAATTTTTCACTCCTGTCCAACACAAAACATGCTAGATGAGTCATATCTCTGACATCAATTAAACTAAAAAACTTTAATGACATTTTAACCCAAAAAAAAACTAACAGAAATAAGTTATACAGCTCACACCACATTGGAATGAATGATATAAAATTATTACAAAGAATCAATAAATAAAGCTATATTACTACTTCTTTAGAACTGTATCTTTGATGCTATTGTTCTATTTAGTAACTAACCTTACTCTTCGTATATCTATTACCAAAAGTCAGTCAAAAGTGAATTTATCAAACAAAAGATGATTCATTATGAAAATTTTCCAAGACATTACACTACATATTTACCACCACTAGTATAAAGATACAATATGTTTAAGGGAAGATTTCTCTGCTGCCTTCAATTTTTCTAGTCTCCATAAAGTTTCACAAATGACTTAATTCAATGTTTCTTTTGGTGATTCCTTAGTTCGACTGACCGTTTAAAAGAATTACCACAAATTATACAAAAAAATGGGCATTCACCTGAATGTATCCTGAGATGAACTTTAAGGTTTCCAGCCTCTGTAAAAGATTTTCCACAAACTTTACAAAAAAATGGGCGATTGCCCAAATGAATTCTCTGATGTTTTCTAAGATCCCCAGAGCTTGTAAACCCTTTTGCACATACTTGACAAGAAAATGGGCGTTCACCAGAATGAATTCTCAAATGTACCTTAAGACTGCCAGACAATGTAAAAGATTTTCCACACACTTCACAAGAAAATGGACGTTCACCCAAGTGAATTCTACGATGCTTCTTAAGATCCCCTGTTTGTGTAAAGGATTTTCCGCAATCTTCACAATAAAACGGGCGCACGCCTGAATGGATTATTTGATGCTCTTTAAAAGATCGATAGCGAGTAAAAGATTTACTACAAACTTCACAACAAAATGGGTGTTCGCCTGTGTGAATTCTTTCATGGTCTTTAAGATATCGGGAACGTGTGAACGTTTTCCCACAAGCTTCACACGAGAATGGGCGTTCACATAAATGAGTTCTCTCATGCTTTTTAAGATCACCAGAGCTCTTAAAAGATTTTTTACAATCTTCACAATTAAATTTGCGTTCGGCTGTGTGAGTCTTACAATGTAAACTAAGGTGATCAGAGCGCTTAAATGATTTTCCACAAATTTTGCAGGAAAATGGGCGTTCAGTTGAATGAATCCTATGATGCTTTTTAGAAGACCAGAGCGAGTAAAGATTTTTCCACAAATTTCACAAGAAAACTTTCGTTCATCCAAAGTACCTCTTTGGTGTATTTTTAGGTCCCCACGATATGGATAAGGTTTTCCGCAAACTTCATTGGAAAATGAAGGATAATTTTTATCTTTTTCCAGATGTCCTTTAGGGCAGAGAGGTGATTTAAATTTCATTTCACTGCCATCTGACTGTTCAACTGATTGAACGATCTTATTGCTTTCCTTGTATCTCAATGTACTATTAGGACAATAACTAATGACAGGTTCCTCCTCTTTAATTTTTTTTAGAAGCTTTGTGTTGGGAAGTTGCTGCTCATTAATATGACTGTTACATTGGCAGCCATAATAATCCCTAGAAATAAAAATAAAAATTTATATTACAGAAATATGATAAAATAAAACTGTTTAAACTAATAATACAATTTTTTATTAGCTAGTACATACAAATTATTTTCACACATATCTAAATATATTAGTAGAATTTATGAATATTATTAGGAATTTATGGATCATGCCCGACATTTTAAATCTTGAGGGTTGCATTGAAAAACAAAAGTAATCATCACAGCATTCATAATTCAGATGGTTTCCGCAGTAATGTTCGCGAGGGGTTCAGTGACAGGCCAACTAGAGAAGCGGTCGATCATGATTAGGAGTAGGGGTATTCAACAACAGGCGGAAGAGGTCCGACGAGGTCAGTGTGTTTGTGATTGAACCATTTGGTAGTCAGAACGAAATCTCCGAGGGGCGTGGCGATGTGACGAGACACCTTTGAAGGCTGTCATGTGAGACAGCAGCGGACCCAGGCGCGACAATCCTTACCCATGGGATGGCGAGATGTAACGCTTAGAGATGAGTTATATCGTGTAGATGTCGCCAGGATGGCTTAGCGAGTGGATCGCGTAGAAGATGCACCGTCGGAACAGTGCAAGGATGTAAGGCCGTAGCATTGGCACGAAGGTGTCGCTCCACAGCGAGATGTCCGTGCCGGGATGGGTAATCTGGTGAGCTTGAGAGCTGTCCCACCACGAAGGATTTCTTGCAGGTCACTGTCGGTGTCCTGGGCCTCAGACAAAGTGGTGAATTCAGGCGGAGAAGAGATTGTGATGGCGCTGATCCGCGAGAGGCAATAGGCGACGACGTTATCCAGGCCAGAAATGTGGCGGACGTCTGTAGTGAACTGCGAAATGAATTCGAGATGATTAAACTGTCATGGCGACAAGTTTCGATGTTCTTGGCATGTGGACCAAAGGTGAAGGTTAGTGGTTTATGGTCTCTAAAAATGGCGAAGTGGTGAGCTTCCACCATGGGGTCGAAACTAAGTCACTGCCTGATAAGCAACGAAGAGCTCTTGTTATAGGCACTCCACTTCTGCTGGGAAGGCATTAACTTGCGTTAAAAAAAAGAGTGGTTGTCAGGAGTGCCCAGAAAGTTGCTGGAGGGCAGCACCGATCGCTGTTTGGCTGGCATCTAGGACGAGATTCAGGGGCGCGATAGAGTAGCGCCTGGGCGAGTCCATTTTTGCAGTCGCCGAAGGCTCGGAGAAGTTCTGGTGTCCATGAGATTGGAGTCGAGCTCTTTACTGTGGGACCTTGGATGAGAACATTGTGGAGCTTGTGCATCGGGCGCGTACAGAATTTGCTGTCAGTAAAGTTGAGCATTCAGAAGAATCGACGCAGGTTGTGGACAGTCCTCGGAGGTGAGAAGTTACTACCAGCTGTCACTTTTTCTGGCAAAGGCGATTAGCGTCGGCGCTGACAGTGTAACCCAGAAAGGTGACCTGATGAAGACCCGAAGATACACTTCGCTGGGTTCATCAAGATACCATAGTCAGACAAGCGCTGGAATAGAAGTCGGAGATGCCGAAAATGTTCCTCTTACACATAAGAGAAAACCAGGACGTCATCCAGGTATGGGAAACAGATGAGGAGGCATTCTAGAGCTTCGTCGCTGAAGCGTT
Source organism: Vandiemenella viatica (assembly GCA_031002005.1). Lineage (NCBI taxonomy): Eukaryota > Metazoa > Arthropoda > Insecta > Orthoptera > Morabidae > Vandiemenella > Vandiemenella viatica. Next base: position 4,621,369 of record JARYHS010006518.1, read on the forward strand.
GCCTGGTCTGAGCAGCATTGCGTAGTCCAAATGGTATGATCTAGAATTCAAACAAGCCAAAGGGTGTGATGATAGTAGTTTTTTCAATGTCTTCTGGAGACATAGGAATCTAGGTGAAGGCTTTGGCGCAGTCAAAGACGCTGAAGATGGTGCACTCTTGTAGATCCTGATAGATGTGCAGGTGGCGGACGGAGTAACGGCCAGGGATAGAGCGCGCATTAAGGGTCCTGTAATCGCAGCATGGTCTCCAAGTGATATCTTTCTTCTATACCATATGAAGCTGCGAGAGCGGTCGGACTGTGACCTCAAGTACCAGTAGGTCAAATTCAGCTTGCGCGCCCCGTAGACGATCTGGAGCAAAACGTCGGGAACGATAGTAAATAGTGATCCAGGTGGAAAGCGTATATGGTTCTTCGTGTGATGTCATGCCTCCCTAGGAGTGCCTGGAGGTCTGGTGATGTTGGTGAACTCGGCTAACAGGTTGTGGTAAGACGAAGATCCCATATGCTAGTCTGTGTGTATGTGAAGACATACCGCGATGACCAGTCGTGAAAAGGCCGGAGATGGTGTCGATGAGCTGAGCAGTGGCCATGTTGGGGATCAGGTGGATGTGTGCGAGAAAATCTGCCCCTGTGATGGGTTTAGTGACATCGGCAATAATGATTCGCTATAAGAAGTCGCGTGGAAGGACGAATTGAAGGCGCATAGGCAACATACCATAGGTAAGGATGAGGTTGTCGTTGGCAGCACAAAGCTAGTAGTGAGTGCTAGGATGATAAGCGGATCACAGGTGAATCGGGAAGACGGAGAGATCTGATTCCGTGTCGATGAGGAATTATCAGTGGGAGTGGCGGTCGGTAACAAAGAGGTGGCACCACTGTAGTGGACGACAAGTGGCCGCCGTTACGAGCCGTCGACGGAGTTTGTCTGAGAGGCAGGGGATAAGGAACATGGCTTGATGTAACTTCAAGCGTCGGCACCAAATCGATAATGCTAATACCACACCTCTGATCGAGCAGTATGCTGCGGAGAGTTTGTCGAGGAGGTGACTGGATGGTGGCGAGGTTTGTTCCGTGTCCATGCTCGTGGTCGGCTGTGCGCGAAAGTGCTCTAACGAGACGGGATATCCTGGAGCTGCTTGGCGAGTTCCTCGACGCGCTGTGGCAACGTCGAAGTGTCAGGCGGGGCGCCCAAAGCGTGGACGGCAGCAGATATTGGAAGCAGAACGACGGCGACGATCGGTCCGCTATGTCTGCTAGTTGATCTAGTGGCAGAGCAGTAGCCTATGCTGGGACAATAGCCTGGGCGATGAGAGGAAGACGTTGTAACCACAATGTGCGCAGATAGGAATCCTGCACTTGTGTGGATCCAATTAAAGAGCGCATGTGCCGGAGAAGTTGAGAAAGTTTGCAATCACACCTTCTGGGGTTAGGAGTTGCCGAACCCGCTGCTCCTTGGAGAGAGATACGCGCTGGATAAGTAGGGCTTTTAGTGTCAGTTAACGATTCGATGATAGGATCGTTAACTTCGCTAGAATTGGTCGAGGTTGCCGACGATGTACTCGTACATGGTCTTATCAGAGGTGATGTTCGCCAGGGAAAATTGTTCTTCGACCTGTGCGAACCACACCGCAGATTGAGCTGGCCAAAACGAAGGTAGTTTCGGCGTGACGCGGTAGAATGCAGCAGGAGCGACAGCAGCAGCGGCGGAGAGATTAGGCTGCACGTGGGGTTCCTGGGGGCGCAGCCACGTGGCTCGGTCGCCGTGGTAATAGTACTTGCTGCTCATGCAGCTGTTTCTGCTGCTCTTGCTGCAAAGCCTGCTGTTGGTTGTGTGCGGCCTGTTGGGCAGTGACCTGCTGCTGGAGGTCCACCAGTTACGCCTGCAGATTAGCAAGTTGCTCGGCGTCGGTCATCGTTGATCAGGGTGAAGAGGAAGGTCCCACTAGACCATAAGAGAAGCCTAAAGTTCAGAAAGAGTAGAGATGACCAAAAAGCAAGGTACCCGCTGATGTCTGGTATTTCCAGGAAGCTGATGTAGAAGGTTGCTGATGATATCTGTAGCTCGGGGTCAACACTGTAGCTAGGAGGTTGGGTCCAGCTATCCAGCTATTGAATAGGCAGTCCGTAGTTGCTCCAAGACAAGTTGTTTATTCACCATTAGTGGGTACAAGACTGCTGTGTGGGGCAATTGAGACGTCTTATATACAAGACCGAATGTTCAAGAAAGTATTTCCAGAAGTTTCTGTACTTAACTGAATTTAGTATAATGTTATAGAGCAATCTGGAAAGGGTTAGATAATCGAGAGAATAATCGTTAGTAGGCGCCGCGACTTGATCCCAGATCGCCCGCGTGGTAGGCTAGCGCGGATCCGCTCAGCCAAAGTGGTGACTCCCTCCAGGCAGAGTTGAGCGACTACGTCTGGAGGTGCGTGCGAAGGCCAGGCATACACGAAGTATCGCTGGTGCGGTGGCGCACAGCAGAGTACCGCCCAGTGGCGTAGCTAGGTCAACAAGGGCCCCGGTGCAAAAAATTTATTTTGGGCCCTCAGGCCAGACAGGTGACCTTTTTTTTTGCTTTGTGTGCTGGAAGAGGCCCCCTAAACTCAGGATGGGGGCCCTTGAATTGTTCTTTAGGGGTCCCTGAGCAGTGGTTGGAGCCCCCCTGAGCAGCGAGGGGCCCCTGTGTTCTCAGGGGCCCCTTAGACGACGGCAGAGCTAATAAAAAGGTCGCCTGCACTTGAGGGGCCCTAGAGGTGCGCTTAGGGGTCCCTTGAGGTATGCTTGGGGGCCCCGTGAGCGTGAGGGCCCCGGTGCACTGCACCGCCTAGCCCCATAGTAGCTACGCCCCTGGTACCGCCACACACTAAATTACTTTAATTAATAAATAACTAAAACGAATTATTTAATATAGCATATAAAAATCGCACATTACTAAAAATCAGAACATCTTCTCTCGCGCACACTCAACCTGACATTGACATACTTTCTAATTCCTATTTACAGGTTCACACATTTTTTTGTGTGCTGAAAACTAGGTGGAAGGTTTGGGGTTTTGTACTAGACAACACAGGACGCTCAGCGTTACAATTTTCAATTGATAGAAAGAGAGCAAGACTGTTTCCAAGTTTGGTAACAGTGTATTTACACACACCCACCATTCATTTGTCCACAGCTATAGTTACCAATAATGTTTAGTGGCGACTGTCAAATGAAGCTAAATTGAACATAGACATTTTATAAAATCATTTTGAAGTATTCTAACGGGGAATTTCCGATCTGTTTTAATATATTTCAACATACTAATAATTTCAAAACCAACAACCTCAAAGGGGTAAGTGCACATACACATATTTCAAGTTGATTCTGATATAATTACATATTGTCAACAGCTTACACTGATGATAACCAAGCAAAGATAACTCAGTGCAAAACCTCTATCCTCACAATATAATGCTTTTTCAACTTAACAAAAATTAATAAGCCCTAAATGGCTACAAAATAAATATACAACAGAAAGGTCCCATCTTACCTTCTTTTGCTGTTGTATTTATTAAAATGGAGTTTGGTCATATCTCGAAAATCACCGGACAAATAAGTGCAAACATACAAAGGAGCAGAAACAGCTGAGAAATGGCTAAACACGTGTTTTGTCAGAGAGCACCAAGATAAAAACTTCTGTGCACATAACACACATTCAAGTTCAAATAATGAAGGGTCCTTACATAGAGACCTAAAAGAACATACAGAAAAAAGAATTCTATTTAATTATCTGAAAAATACACATACAAAAAATAATATAGACCTATAGTGACACAGCATGCTTATCATATCATTGACAAAAGTAGTCTAAAACCAGCACAGAAATTACCTTACTTATTTTCTTAACAGCAAATTACCTCCTACTTATAAATATGTTAGCCTCAACTATAATATGATGTTTTAGGTAAACAAGAAGCAACTGAGAGCATAACAAGCAAAATATTTATTTAAAAATGCCCTAATCAATATAAACATAGTACTAAAAATAAAAAATTTAGGCTATTTCTGTTCTTACTCCATAATAGCAAATCTCTTCCAAAATAATGCTAATATGTTTAGCACTGTTACAATTGGGAAGTATCTTTACACAACTCACTTATGATAATTATACTCCACCTGATAAAAGGTATCCAGACACCCGTGCGCAAATGTGGAATTGAATGGTAGATACCATGGGGTATGATGGGGTATCAAGTACAGGAGTTGGAGGGAATGCAGAGAACGGCTGCTAGATTTGTCTTTGGAAATTACCAAAAAACACAATCGGTAACTAATATGATAAAGGAGCTGGAGTGGGATTGATTGGAGGATAGAAGGAGGGTGAAGAGAGTCATGGGAGTGTACAAGGCGTATATTGGTGATGAAATGTGGAAATATATTGGTGGGAAAATTAAGAGAGGTGCTTGGAAGGGTAAAGATGACCATGACCACAAGCTGGCACTCGATTTTAGGCATAAGGGTGTGAGAAAATTTTCTTTTATAGGAAAGGGTGTAAGGGATTGAAATAAGTTACCAGGGGAGGTGATGAATAAATTACCAAAAACACCGAAAGAATTTTAAGTAAAAATTGGTTGAGGGCAAAATTCAGTTGGAGGAGAAAGGGAGAAGGATGGGTGTGTAGGCAGATTGGCACCGGAGCGTGCAATCCAACACAATTTATCAATTATTATATTATTAGTAAGCCGACCTGAAAGTATAAAAGGAGGCAAGATTATTGTGTTGTCAGTAAAGAAGCAATGGAGCAGTCGGAAGAGCTCAATCATTTTGAATGTGGACTAGCGATTGGATGTTACTAAGCAACAAATCCGTCAGGGACAGTACTATTTATTGTTCCACATATTGATCAAAATTTGTTGATCTTTTTCTTTATACCTTTATCTGTGTCATGACTGATTTCACAGCCTTATTAGTTAAAATATAAGTTAAAATCTTGAAGATCTCTTATTACTGTGTACCACAGGTTACTACAGTATTTCTTCCATTGTTGTTCATTGATTAATTGTAAATTTGCCATTATCTTTAAAAGACTTAGCATGTTGTATGCAAAAATCTTGTATTCTATATACATGGAAAAGAAAGGGAAAATACACCCAACACTCATCAAAGTTGAAGGGAGGAGGGCAGCAGCAACACAGCACAACACAAAAACAAATAAAAAACAATATTTCAGGTGAAAATCCCCTTTTTCAAGTTAACAGAGACGTGGCTGGTCTTGCGTAGGACGCAGCCACTCATAGAACGCAACAGACTGTCGGAGGTGTGGGGGGCAGCAACGATAATATAACCGCGAGTATATGAAAGATTAAAATGATCAAAAAAAATATTAGTTATTAAAAATATATATAAAGAAAAAATATAATTGAAAATTTAAAAAAATAAAAAATAATAATTAAAAAAATGAAACTATTGAACTATAGTATTGGCCAGTGGTGGGTGTATAGGGTGAGGATGGAAGATGTTAATGGAAATTAAGGCCTGGGGGATGTCTGGTTTGAAGGATGTGTTGATATGCCAATTCCCACCTGCGGAGTTCAGATTGGGAGGTAGTGTCTGGAAGTACTCTAATGGCTCTTACTGTGAAGCAGTTATTAAGGTCACGGGTGTTGTGAGTACTGGCATGGTGAGCAACGGGGAGGTCCAGGTTTTGGGAGTAAACTGTTTGTCTGTGACCATTCATTCTGATGGATAATGAGTTTGAGGTCAGGCCAATGTAGGAACTTGGACAGTGGAGGCAGGTGAGCTGGTAAATGAGATGGGTGGTTGTACAGGTGGCATGACCTATTATGGGGTAGGTTTCACCAGTTGTAGGATTGCTATAGGTAGTGGTAGGTGGATGCATACCGCAAGTTTTGCAATGGGGTCTCTTACAAGGGAAGGATCCAAACGGTGGTTTAGGAGCATCAGAGGCTTGATATTTATGTACAAGAATGTTTTTTAGATTAGGCAGTCTGCTGAAGGTGACTCGGGGTGTGGTGGGAAGGATAGATGGAAGAATGCGGCGCATTTCAGGAAAGGATCTAAGAAAGTCATAGCCCAGACGAAGAATTTTGTTTACGGATTCCAGTCCAGGGAAAAACTGGGTGAGAAAAACAGGGTTCTGATTGGCTTTAGGTTGTTTGTGTCGGTGTGGAGGACTGTCCCTGACCCTTGATAATACGTTATTTTCTATAATCTGTCACACAAATCACAATGTGATTACCTATTTGCTATTATTTATGTATTTTATTTTATTTATTTTACATCCTATATTTTATTTTGAAGGAATTTCATATAATTGTGAATAGAGATATGATGTTTATCTTACAGCCATTGCCCTACAATTATTCTATATGCTTAATTCCCTCCTTTTCGTTTACTTCTTTTTCTTCCGGTTGCTTCAGACACTACCCTGTATATGTATTCCTTTATTTTCTGTCATTCCTTACCAATTACTATATTACTGATAATTTAATAACTGTCTCTTATCTTAGTGGCATAAATGGTTAGTAGGTTTTATTCCATTGGAATATTTAGTTATCAAAAAATTCTACCTATATAGTGCTTTGGTTTCTCAGCCTCTTCACATAAAAGTGTTGCAATTCGTATAGCTTGGTATTGGGTATGGTAGATACCAAGTAATTTATTTTTGAGTGGAAATCTTGTATCAAAAAGCCTGTTGTGTATACATAATATAATTTGTTGACCACTTTGTATTTAATACTCTCCTCCCACCCTTATTTTTTGTAAGGGATAGATTTACTTTCCCATTAACATAAAAGCAGATGGTAATTGAAGTTTATTAAGTCCATCGACTAGACTTTTGTGCACTGAGCTACATGTCTGTATATTTTGTTTTCAATGCTAGGGAACATGTGAAGCTACCAAATCCAAATTATAGATGTTGTTTATCTCAATGGGAAGCTTTTTGTTAGTCCTCTGCAGCAGTCTGGGATTATTCAGCTTTGAAGAAAAATCCTGTCTCACTAAGATTAGAATCCAGTCATTAGATATACAGGCACTCAACTGATTGAGCAATATAACTAACCAATTGTTAGCTCACATTCATTATTTTCATATTAAAACATTGTTATTTTCTGTTTCATTTTACACTCAGTGTTGCTTTAATATCTATTCTGCCACTTATTCTAATATCTAAATGTCTGCTAGATGTGATAATTGTTTCCACAACAGCCTATTCATGAGACCTATATTGACATATTCAGCACATTGTATGTATCTCACAGAACAAAACTGTCACCTGACATACTATACACTTGCAGTCATTTTATTTTTTATGTGGTGACAACCTTTCTGTTTAATAGTGTGGTAAGTGATGGGATTATTTTCTCTATTCTTGCTTTTATTCAAATAAAATATAAAACCACACCGTTTACCACACCCATAAAGCTGGATTCTTTATAGTATTTACAATGTGTAATGACACAAAGACTAAAAAAGTACCTGTACCATATAGAGTATATTAATAAAGAAACAAAAAGAATGGATACTCAGACTAATATTTTTTTTTTTTTGGTTTTATCTTTACACCTCATTGATGTGAGAAAGGACTGGGGGGTAAAGAATGGGAAAGAATATTGAAGGAAGCATCCTGGCAATGGTGTCGAGTGATTTGGGAAGTCCGGATGCCCAGATGACGATTCAAATCCATATCCTCCCAAATGCGAAACCAGAGCATCATAGCTCACTCAACATGCTCAGTAAGTATCTCTGTACTGATTAAGTAACTTGAAGTATACATAAAATATTAGAAATACTGAAATATTACCTCAACAATTTCAAGAGGAAGGAATAGTTTGTTTTCCAGAAAGATATAAATTAATTTTAAAAATATAGAAGACTAGTGATATTACTCAGGGTCTGTATTAAACTGTAATCTGATTTATAACAGTTTTTATGTCTTTTGCATAATAGTTTCACTGCATGTAAATGTAATATATATAATATCCAAGCAGTTTTATCAACTGTGTTAGATGAATTTTGCTGGAAACATAAAATGGAAAATTTTTAAAATATTTGGATTTTTTCATGCTATTAAATTAATTAATCACAATGGCAATAGTGTTAGAATTTTAAAGACAACTTCATTGTACTATTGCTAATAAGCCAACAAAAATAAAAATGACATGGAAACCTTAGAAAACAAGCCCAGAGCAATCCTATTATTGTTAAAAATTTATGCAAAGGCTTATTCTAAAGAGAATAGGCCCACAGATCAATCTTACAATCCTAACTAAACAAGCTGGTTTCTCGTCCAACAGAAACCTCACAGATCAGTTGTTGAGTCTAACTATACATGCTAAGGAGGAACTTCAAAATCACATCTGTACTATTTGTTAACCTGATCGGTGCCTATGACATGGTTTACAAGGAGGGAACATTGTGTAAATTAATAGTAGTAGTCCCATTTTAAAGTATATTGGGAACAGTCAGATAGTCTTTCATAATCGATGGATATAATATAAACGTACAGTTGAAACTAATAAATAAGTTGCCTCGAGAATTAGTGTCAGTCCCTGCTCACCCAGCACTACTGAAAAGAAACCAGTTATTAACTACAATCACCAATCAGTGTCTTTCCAGTCACTACACTAGTATTTGTATGGAGGCTCGCACGTGGGTGGTGGTTGGTAACCAGTCTGCAACGCGTCCATGATTAGTTCCAAGTGACACGACATTTCGGTAGCAGTGCTACTAGTTACTAACTAGTTTCTCAACAAAAATGGGAGATCAGACAATGTATTTAAAGTGCATTTCTGAAATCGAGTAACATCTGCGTTTATATAACTACAAGTTGATTGAATATTCACAAAAAGACGCCACAGACAAAGCATGGAATGTTATTGGACATAAAGTTAATTTATCACCTATATAAACGTATTTTTAATAAAGAATAATGAACAATACTTTATATAAATGCTTCACATTTATTTTTCTTAAATTAATATAATTCCATTGTCAAGGACGTGCTCCTTGAGGAGTAATAAAGTAATTGGCTAAATAATTTCTGGTGTCATATGCTGATAAACAAGACAGCAGTTTTATATGTGGTGTTGAAGTTATATTGTTTTCAAATTCTCGGACTGTGCGGGACTCCTTCCCCACTCCTGACATAATTATGCAGTATACAACCTGATTTTACTATATTAGTTTCTTTTTGCGAGTCATTACATCATATAGGACGATGAGATTTTTCGTTCATGCCAATTGTACATTGTACAGTTTTTCATTCTCAACTGAGTCTATAATTAAATGCTCTTTTAGTGTTATCAAGATTTCTTTGTAGATACATTCTCATTAAATATCGCGTAAGAGGAAACACGTCATCGCCTACGAAATAGAATGGGAAATGATTGGTATTTTCACCACTTCGTAGTCTTGCAGGTAAAACATTTATTTATTTAACTTTTTTAATCTCATTTTCCTTCTTTTAATAATGTAATATAACATCCTCATCTGAATCAGAAGAAATAGTCACCTCACTCAAATCACACGAGTGACTGAAGTTCTAGAGATCTGAGTAATGTCATGTGCAAACAATGGTCAGTAACTAGTTAGTAATTTCAGTCTGTGATCAGTTCCGTTTCCTTTGAATAGTGCCATGTGAGAAGAGCCTTAACTCCAACACTATTCAATCTCTAAATTTCAGATTCATATAACACCAATGCATGATGATGACCCCAATCTGGTTATTCAAGACAAACAAATACAATGGTATGTTACCTGATGAGCTTAATACTCTGAACCAGTGCTTCCCAAATTAAGATTAGTATCAAACATCAATAAAACAGAAGTCAACAGTTTTGATCCAAACATGCAGGAAGCAACCTACAAACTAATAGTATCCTCAAAGAATACCTGTGTAATGCATTAGTGGTTCTGTAAGCATTTAGGCATCATCTGTAACAGGAGAGTATCCTTGAAAAAAGTATTGTGCAACTGTGTTGGGGCATCAGCAAGTGATTATAAAACTTTAATTTAATTTAATTACAATGCAGCACAGGCTCCGGTGGCAATTTCCCTACACACCCATCTTCCCCCTATCCTGCACCTACCTACATTTGTCCTCTGCAAATTTTATCTTTAAATTCTTTCAAAGTTTTCGGTAAATTATTCATCATTTCTCTTGATAACTCATTCCAATCCCTGACACCCTTACCTAAAAAAGAGAATCTTCCCACACCCTTGAGCCTGAAATCGAGTGCCAGCTTGTGGTCATGGTCATCTTTTCCCTTCCATGCACTACTTTTCATATCTATTGCAATATCTTTCCATGCCTCATCGCCAGTATATGCCCTGTACACTCCCATGACCCTCCTCATCCTCCTCCTGTCTTGCAAAGAATCCCATTCCAGCTCCTTTATCATATCCGTCACTGATTGCATTCTGCGATAATTTCCAGAAACAAATTTAGCAGCCCTTTTTTGCACCCTCTCCAACTCCTGTATTTGATACGTAAAATGAGGGTCCCATACTACACTACCATATTCGAGCAATGGTCTGACCAAAGTTTTGTAACCCAATTCCTTGACTTCTCTCGTACATCCCCTCATCACTCTCTCCAACAAGTGCAGAACTTTGAAACCTTTTCCTTTAGCGCTTTTTATACTCAATGGATAACAACTGTGCTCCAGATTGACTGAAAAGCAGTCAAGTCAGACAACTGCAACTTGCTGTAAATATTATCACAGGTTGCATTCGGTCTACGCCATTATATTCGCCCCCAAAACTAGTCTGTTTAGCTCTGCCTGCTATTCGTAGGTGGAAAGCTATTTTGAGGTTATGCAATAATGTCATAGGACAGGGCAGGACATTTGAACATAGAAAACAAATGCACAACACAGTATTTTGATTAATAATCTTACTTATTTAGGAGGTGAGACAAATGGCAAGTAGAACGTTGTGCGAAAATCCAGACCTTTCACATTCATGTGGCACGTCACCTTCATCTGGGGTAAGTGATGTATTATTTTCCGTATCCTATCTAATTTTCAGTGCTTAATAGAGTTTGTATCTGTCAGGGAATATGTGCAGCTAATTTATACAACACTAGACTGCAAGAGCAAGTATCCAGACCGAACAGTTCACCACGTATTGCAGCCTCTGACTGCAGTCTAGTAACTGCAAACACATCTTGCATGCTGTGAGTGGATAGCTGCACCAAATACAAAACTAAAACCCTTTCTATTAGATAGTTTGCCAGTATCTTTTTTTTTAAAGTTTTGTAACCCATTTACGTAAGATATATGCTAAACAAATAATGTTCAAAATGTAGCCTCCAAACCTTATAGAAGTACAACTATGTTTGGATAGCTGGTAAGCAAAAACACTTCACCAGGATTAAGCAAACAGGTATTTTTTGTATGGCGAATAAGATAAAAGAAGATATAAATGTTATGAGATAGCAACAATGATAAATGAATTTATACTAAATAAAACAATAGAACATTAAATTAAAATAATTTAGTTCTTTTTTGGTAATGTAGCTATTCACAAATTACCAATACTGCATGTATTTTCTGATGTGCCACTTCTGAAGTAAACAGAAATAATCTATCTATTAATGTAGTCAAAAACTTAAACTACAGTGACAAATTATTACTAAAAAGACCTTAATCTCTAAACAAATCATAAATTAAATTTTGTTTACTATTCAAATTATTTGCCCTTAAGCAACAATTAGCATCAAATCTACCTGATATAAGAAAGAAGACAAAACATATTATAACTCTGAAGGGACACTATATAAGTTGTATTGTTATTGTCACAAGGGATGTGCACGAATGAAACCATAAAAAATGTTTAAACATAGGACTTTGCTGCCTCAATCAAGTAAGCACACAATTGCAACTTAGTACAAATTTTTTAAGAAAATTAATATAAAAATGAATACAGAACTCAAATTAAAGAAAATGTGTTTGCAATGATAAAAATAAATAAATTATCATTGAGTGATGTGAATTGGTTATTTAATGAATCAAAAGTTCTTAATGGTCCAAATTATTTAAACCTATTAACAATAACTATACTATTCAATGTCTGGAACTTGTGATACTAATTTTAAGACTTAATGGCCATAAGTATGTTGTTCACTACAGCAAACATTTCAGATTGAAGCAGGTACTACTCAGACTTTGGAGAAATATTACAATCATGCATCAACTAATAAATATCATTGACAAGGAACTACCATACCCTTTAAGATTAGGCACCAATACTGTATCTTCTTGTTCAGTGTTTTCTGGTATATTCTGAAAAACCAAAAGTAGAAATATAATATAAATATTAACTCAGAATGAGGAAATAAAACTCCTAAATACAGAGTGTGTATTAGTTGAAAAAGGGAGGGGTACTTTGACCCTCAAAATCTAAAGTAACCAAACAGAAATAACAAAAATAACCTCAAATAGTGTTGTATCTTTAAGTCATTCAGCACAAGGAGAAACAGTTGTATAACAAGATCTACTGACTCTGTATATTACAGCTTAAGTTATTTGCAGAATATCAATTACAAATACCGAACTAACAAAACAAAATTATAAGGGTAATATCTAGATCGCGATACCGCTACAGCCACTTACCGCCTCACCAAGTATACACTTCCTGATGGAGGGAGTATGACGTCACTGTTTTTCTGTGTGTGACGTGTTCAGCCTTCGATCAATTTGAGAATACACGTTAGGCCATAGAACGTAACCAATAGTAATAATAATAAAAACTGATTGGAAAAGTTAAAGAAAATTATTACTTGCACAATTAATAACATTATTAAAATATGTAAAATATTCCAAACTGATAATTGATATCGTTCATTAGCATTAAAGTTATTAGTCACAATTCCATGGATTTGTTTTGATTCCGTTCTCCTTTATTTCCTCACGTGGCTGAAATTGCTATTAAAATCATTAATACCAAATAAAATATTTATAAAAACAAGATTTCTGTTTAGGTTGAAACGCAGCCTGGACCATACTATCAGTGATAGATACGATTTGGAAATTGGGTATCAGCAATATCGTGTGCGACAGTTACATTTCACTATGGTCCAGGCTGTATTAAGACATAAACAGCGATACATATGACATAGAAATTAGGTATCTGCAATAAGGTGTTTGATAGTTAAGTTTCAGTGTGGTCCAGGCTGCATCAAAACCTCATCACTAATGAATTTATTCCTGTACTACTGGTGCAAAATTAACGATTTCTCGATATGAGACATATTAGTGATGGATTACTTTCCGTGGAAGGCCCCGTTAGTGATATTTAAAGCTGCGAGTTGAACATATACGACACATTCAGCAAGGTAGTGACGTCATACTCTCTCCATCCGGAAGTGTTTATACCGCAAGGCTGTAAGTGATTGTAGTGGTATCGCGATCTAGATATTACCCAATTATAAATAGGTAAAGGGAAACTTTTCAGTGTATGCCCATTTTTCTTAGTTAATATATGCTCTCTTTGATTTATAAAAGGTATTGTGAAAGATATTCCAAGAGAGATAGGTAGTTTGTTTCAGTTGTAAGTATTTTACATGAGGTTATTAGAACCAAGAGATGAATGTGGGAAAGGAAGATGTGGAATCAGTCACAGTATTTATGAACCCACCAGAGACACAGGACACAAAGGACCTACGATGGCTGTAACTGCAAAACAAAGATCAAAAATTCCAATTAAGTGATCTACTCATATAAATAATTTAAATTGACAGTTAAATCATAAAAGCACCAATTGGTGAAATAATTTATTACCACAATGAAATGGAACTTACCCATAATTGTTAACACATAGAATTCTTTACATTCTTGTTTCAAAATCAATTCTTTTTTTAGATACCTTCTTTTATTATTGATACAAAAATAAACTGACAGAGTTGGAGTATTCATGGGTAACCACAACTACATTACATACAGAAAAACATAATTTAGTATTTTTGTGAAACCAGCATTACCCTCGCAGGGCTCTATACTTATTTCTAAATGAATCAAATTGCAATGGAACGCATGCTCTGTGGAAATTTCCCAAGTAATCTAATTACACTTTTCTTAATATTGTTTATTAGTATCGTCTTATATATATATATTGAGCGTTCAAATCCCTTTCCTCTCTACTTTTACCTTTAACAAATTTTAATTTTAAATTTCTTCAGCGTTTTTGGTAAATTAGTCATTACTTCTCTAGGTAACTTATTCGAATTCCTAACACCATTACCCACAAAACAAAATTGTGTGACTCCCTAAAGTTTGAAATCGTATGCACATGGTAATCTTTTCCCTTCCATCTTCTAATCCCAATTCTTCAATCAATATCCTTCCATGCCCTATCAACAACCACTACCAGCACTCTGTTCACCATCTTTCTCTTTTCAAAGTAATCCCAATCCTGCTCCTTTATCATATCATTTACTGATTGGGTCGTGCAGTAATTTCTACAAACAAATCACATTACTCTTATTTGTACTCCCTCCAACTCCCATATTTGGTACTCAAAATGTGGGTCCCATACTACACCACTATATTCAAGCTACTGTTTCCCTAAGTCTGGTAGTCCAATTCTTTAATTTCTCTGGTACATCCTCTCATCACCCTCTCCAGTAAATGAAGGATTTTGTAACCTTTTCTTACCACATGCCCAGTATGTCCTGTCCAGCCTTGTTTATTTAATTTAATTGCAATGGAACTCATGCTCCGGTGGCAATTTCCCCACACACCCAACCTCCCCCTATCCTACACTCACCTACATTTTCACTCTACAAATTTTAACTTTAAATTCTTTTAACATTTTTGGCAAGTCATTCATCATTCCCCTTGGTAACTCATTACAATCCCTGATACCCTTACCTAAAAAAGAGAATCTTCCCACACCCTTGTGCCTGAAATCGAGTGCCAGCTTGTGGTCATGGTCATCTTTTCCCTTCCATGCACTACTTTTCATACCTACTGCAATATCTTTCCATGCCTCATCGCCAGTATACACCCTGTACACTCCCATGACCCTCCTCATCCTCCTCCTGTCTTGCAATGAATCCCATTCCAGCTCCTTTATCATATCCGTCACTGATTGCATTCTGCGATAATTTCCATAAACAAATCTAGCAGTTCTTTTTTGCACCCTCTCTAATTCCTGTATTTGATACGCAAAATGTGGGTCCCATACTACACTACCATATTCGAGCAATTATCAAATTTTATGCCAAGATATTCATACTTAAAGCTTTCAACAAGCAATTCTGACCCCACCCTATAATGATAAACAATCTTCTTTTTTTCCCCTGTGTTCCTAATAAGATCATTCTTGTTGGCCAATTATCTTCATTTCATGTTGACCTACATATTTATACATTATAACCAGATCACCCAGCAGCTGTTCAGAGTCTTCTCCCATTTTGATCCTATTATATACCATTATGTATCAGCAAACAACCTAAATTCTGACTGTAAACCATCAACACAATCATTCATTAGAATGAAGAAAAGCACTGGTCCCTATACACTACCCTGTGACACTCTCATACTCACTACCACCTCTTTTCATTATATATTTCATATTCAAACACTTTTAAGAATTCATTTACCCATAAAGTAATCTTTATCCAATTATTCAATTTCTTTAATACCATTTTATGGCTCATTCTGTCAAATGCCTAAGAAATATCTAGTGCTACACAAACATGTCAATAATTTGGCAGGAAGGTTGTACTCAAATCTGCAGTAAAATCACTGATTACACCATAACGAACATGGTCAAATATAATTATTTTCTCACTTTTATTTATTTTACCATTTCTTAGTCACTGCAGTACTGTTGACAAAAATATAATTAAGGAGTGTGTGATAAACTACCAGAAATTCACTTCCACAAAACTTGAACTAAAAGTTGACCCCTTGATATTCAAGAAGACAACCATTAGACAGCTTAAATAGGGCAAGTCATTTTCTAATAAATTAATTCCAAAAAGACTAAACGGCTTTATAACATCCATAGTTCACGACATAAAAAGTAAATAAATCGTTTTTAGTAACATTTTTCAGTGCCTCTTTTTTTTTCTTTTTTTTTTTTTTTTCTTCATGGATCCCTGCTGAGGAAGCACCTCTGGGATGTGAAACATTTCATGGTTAATATACATACATACAATATGAGTCATGATCATAGTAAAAACAATTATATGTTACAAAGAAAAATAAAGAGAATAAAATAAACATAAATATTTACAACTAAGTTTTGCAAAAGTCATATTGAATACAATTCATTATTTTGTTAAAATTCTTGAATGGAGTAGAAGAAGTTGCCAGTTTTTCTTTAAGTATATCTTTATTTTCTTCAAACTGTGTTATACCTTTGGGAAGTTTATTAAACAGATGTATACCAGAATAATTAACTCCTCTTTGTACTAATGACAGAGAGGTTTGTGGTTTGTGCAAGTTATTTCTGCTTCTTGTATTGAAATTGTGTACCTGTGAATTAGAAGTAAACAGGTTAAAATCATCTATGACAAAGCACATGAGAGAATATATATACTGAGAACTCATTGTAAGAACACTGAGTTTTTTAAAAAGTTGTCTGCAAGAAGTTCTTGGTTTTACCCTACACAACATCCTAATAGCTTTTTTCTGTGTTATGAAAACTTTTTTACTTTGTGAAGAGTTTCCCCAAAAAATTATGACATATGACATTACTGAATGAAAATATGAGGAGTAATTCTAGATCTGCTGTTACAGAAAGTGTTCGTATTGCAAAGGTGGCACTACTTAACTTCTTCAGTAGTGAAGTGATACGTTCATGCAAACAGAGTTTCTCATCTATTTTAATACCAAGGAATTTTATACTCTTTGCTTCTAATATTGTGTTATTTTTATAGCCTACTTGTAAATCTGGCTGTGCATTATTTTTTGTTTTAAACCTAATGTAATGTGTTTTTTCAAAATTTAGTTTTAATGAATTTGCCTCAAACCAATTTGCTACTTCACTAAGTACTTCATTTACATTAAATTCTAGATTGCTGTTTGGTGTTTTTCTCACAGTCGGCTTAGTGTCATCTGCAAATAAAACTCTCTTAACTTTGTCAGATAAGTTTCCAGGAAGGTCATTGATGTACAACAAAAAGAGGAGGGGTCCTAGGACAGAACCTTGTGGAATTCCATGTTTTATTTTCTCCCAGTCTGATGAAGCATCTTTACTTATTTTAGGATCAAAAATGGAAACTTTTTTGCATTCGACTTTCCATGTATGATTTAAACCATTTACCTGCAATTCCATAAATACCATAGTATTCCATATTCTTCAAAAGTAATTCATGATTTACACAGTCAAATGCTTTTGCAAGATCACAAAATATTCCTACAGGGATCATTCAGCTCCTCAAATGTATTATTTAAGAATGAATATATAGCCATTTCTATAGATGATCCTTTTTGGAACCCAAATTGTGATTTAGTGAGTATATTATTTTGGGTAACATGTTTTATTACTCTACAATATATGACTTTTTCAAAAATCTTTGATAATCCGGAAAGTAATTAAATGGGATGATAGTTATCTACACATGTTGATTCACCTTTTTTAAACAACGGTTTTACAACTGCATATTTTAGTCTATTTGGAAACACACCTTGCATTAACGATTCATTACAAATATGGGCAAGTACACGATTGATACAATCTGAACATCTTTTCAGTAATTTACATGAAATATTGTCATAGCTGGAAGAATTTTTAGGTTTTAATTGTTTCATGAGTTTATTTATTTCTGAGACTTTTACTAGTGGCAATTGCATTTCCACAAATCTATTTGGGAAAGCACTCTGAAGAAACCTTAGGGCACTATTTGGGGACTGCTTTTCTATGCCTAATTTCTTTACAACTGTAGTAAAATGTTTGTTAAATATTTCACAAATTTCCCCTACTTCACTATGGACAGATCTATTTTGTTCTATTTTTATGTCTTTAGAGTGATTTACAGATTTTCCTGTTACAGTTTTTATTATATTCCATATAGTTTTCATCTTCTTGCCTGAATTCTCTATTTTGTTTGACATATACCTGTTATTGGCCTTTCTTATTACATTTCTTAGTATTTTAGAATAAAGTTTATAATGAGCTTTCAGTTTATGGTTATCTGATTCTCTTACTTTTAAGTACAGGCCTCTTTTTGTTTTACAAGATATTCTAATACCCTTTGTTATCCATCCCTTACCCAGTTCATTGTTTGGAGTATTGACTACTTTCCTTTTTTCGAAACTTCCTTCGAAAAGTGTTAGAAATATATTGAGAAAGGAATCAAATTTTTCATTAACACCCTGTGCATTGAACACTTCTGACCATTGTACATTATTTAAGGACTCTAAGAAATGTTTTATACTATTTTCATTAATATTTCTTCTATAAACCCAGCTTTTCTCTATCTCTTTAATAGCGTTTCTGGACTTGATACATAGCAGCTGGGCATCATGATCTGAGATACCATTTATTACTGGAAGTATGTTGTAATTAATGTACTGAGAAATATCCATAAAAAAAATTGTCAATTGCAGTCCTGCTATTATTTTGTATTCTAGTAGGAAAATTTACAAGTGCCGTTAAGTTAAAAGACAACATCAAGGCTTCCATATCTAGCCTCTCATTGCTTTGATTGAGAAAGTCAACATTAAAATCTCCACATAAAACTAATTGTTTTTTTTATTTTTGAAACTTAATAGTAAAGACTCTAACTGTGATAAGAACAAACTAAAATTTCCTGAGGGGGCCCTATAAATTGCTATTACTATGAGCTCTTCCTTACCATATTCTAGTTTAGTAACACAGCATTCAAAGTGTTGTTCTATGCAATACTTACTTACACCTACACTATTGCATTGAATATTATTTTTAACAAAAATGGCAACTCCACCTTTCTCCATTTTACATCTACAGAAATGAGAACTTAGTTTATAATTTGGGATGGACAGCTGAGATATTCCTGTGTCAGACAAATGATGTTCAGATATGCACAAAACATCTACATTGAAATTTCTGGAATTTTGAATCTCTTCTAGGCATAAGGTAATGTCGTCAGTTTTACTAAATATCCCCCTTATATTTTGATGGAGAATAGTGGTCTGCATTCTTTGATTCAATTAATTTAAATTGTTTACTTTATTAGTACATACTGGTATGTCAGATGGAATTTCTAATTTCGATAAGTTTTGATTAGGAGAGATCTTAATTTCTTTTAGATATCTTAATACATTTATTTTATTTACCCTAAAAAAGGCCGCGACTTAACACCACTTATAACAGGAATACCTCTTTCACTCACCTGGCATCCCCTGATCTCATCACCAATATGAAGTGAAAGCTTCCTTTTACCTCTGAAATTCAGATGGAGTCCATGGCGAGTATAACCGTCCCTACCAATGCAGGCCACATCTATCCAACCAATGTGTGAATTTGCTGGCTGCCAGAGAACCCTTTCCAACGATGCATTTGTGCGCCTAATGTTATGCCACATCCAGGGTTTATCATAACGCTCAAGCAAACTCACAAATCCCACATTCGTCTGACGTGTGTTCCTGGAAATGTGAGCAATGTCTTCCTCAATTGAATAATTGAGGTTCTTATCAAGACTATTTCCTGGTCTCCCCACAGTTACAATACAATCCTCCTTTGAGAAATCTTTCCCTAAGTCTTCCACATTTGCTAAAACACTTCCAAGATCTGCATCTGGTTTGAAAATACTGCAGACTTCATAATCTGGCCCCAAGTCAGACTGAACCACCTCACTGATTCCCCCTCCCATGACTGCTTCCAAGTAACAGCACCTTCCTACGTTTCTAAAAGCAATTACAAAAATGTTAATGTTATGCCTCGTAACTGTACAGAAAATCATTTATTTTTTAATACCGATGGGTCATCTTAAAGTTGAATCACCGCAAAACAAAAATTAAGTTTAACAACAAATTTTTTGAAAAGATCTGCTCACAACTTGCAGCTGCCACAACACAGCATATTTCAATGTACGACGAACATCGAAAAGCTCAGCTAATAGAGCTTAACAAGTAAAATTTACTCTCTCAGAACTGTACATCAGTCACATAAATAACAACAAACTTTTGACGTGATTGAAAGGAGTGTCCGTTTATGTATGGGAACATAAACTGAAATGTGTGTTACATATGACTTCATAAAAACGTAAATGTTGCAAACCTACCTCTTCCTTTATGTAAACTGCTTGTATTGGCTCCATATCACAGCCTGTTGTTGTTTTGAAAGAGTAATACGGAATATTATAAAGAGGTAACATACAACGTATACAAACAGCTGTTAATGATACTAATACAAAGATACCACACGATGAAGACGTTACATTTCATCATCAATTTCAATTATTATTCAGGATACTACTTCCACATAATATTTTACACTTGTGTAACATTCAGTAATCTTTTCGGGAAATTGAACTCATGGAAGCAAAGTATTCAGAGTCCAAAGAAAAGTAATTAGAATTGTGTTCGGGGTTAGCAGTAAAAATTTCGTGCAATGAACCTTTATGGAAATAAGGAATTTTAACATTGGTGAATGAGTGTATGTACATGTTAGGCTCAACGACTGAAAACGCTCATTGAGCGAAAATTAAAACCACAACACCACGTTGTGGCCCTGACAAAAACAGCCAGAATGTGTTGTGACCGTCTCAGAGAGGCCACAACACATTATTGGTGTAAGTATTAAAAGTAATGCATGGAAAAGGGGCGTAGCTACTATGGGGCTAGGCGGTGCAGTGCACCGGGGTCCTCACGCTCAGGGGGCCCCCGAGCACAACTCAGGGGGCACCCTAGCTCTGCTCAGGAGGCCCCTACAAGCAACTTGGCAGAGCTTAAAAAAAAGGTCGCCCATTTTTATTTTGCACCGGGGCCTTTGTTGACCAAGCTACGCCACTGGCATGGAAGGGAAAAGAAGACCATGACCACAAGCTGGCATTTGGAGTGGATAAGAAAGTCATTCGCTGGGTAGAAGAATTTTTAAAAGGTAGAAAACAGAAAGTTAGGGTAAAAAATGTAGTATCAAAAGAAGTGGAAGTAAAAATGGGTGTCCCCACAGGGTAGCGTATTGGGACCATTGCTATTCATTATTCTAATGAATAATTGTGTTGATTGTTTACTATCGGAAATTAGATTGTTTGCAGATGACATAATGCTGTATAAGAGAATCAAAACGATAGAGGATTGTAAACAGTTGCAGGGTGATCGGGCTGGTAAACATGGAATGAAGATAAATGCAAAGAAGAGTCAGCTTATTAGATACACAAATAAAAATACAAAAGGTTATTATGAATATAAGGTGGGGAAAGAATTGCTTGCTGAAGACTTGAAATGTAAATATCTTGGAATTACTTTTGATAACAAACTTAACTGGTAGGAAAAGGTTCCAAAGTTCTGCACTTGTTGGAGAGAGTTATGAGGGGATGTACGAGAGAAGTCAAGGAATTGGGTTACAAAACTTTGGTCAGACCATTGCTCGAATATTGTAGTGTAGTATGGGAACCTCATTTTGAGTATCAAATACAGGAGTTGGAGAGGGTGCAAAGAAGGGCTGCTAGATTTGTTTCTGGAAATTATCGCAGAATGCAATCAGTGACGGATATGATAAAGGAGCTGGAATGGGATTCATTGCAAGACAGGAGGAGGATGAGGAGGGTCATGGGAGTGTACAGGGTGTATACTGGCAATGAGGCATGGAAAGATATTGCAGTAGGTATGAAAAGTAGTTCATGGAAGGGAAAAGATGACCATGACTACAAGCTGGCACTCGATTTCAGGCACAAGGGTGTGGGAAGATTTTCTTTTTTTAGGTAAGGGTGTCAGGGATTGGAATGAGTTACCAAGGGGAATGATGAATAACCTACCTAAAACGTTAAAAGAATTTAAAGTTAAAATTTGTAGAGGGCAAATGTAGGTGAGTGTAGGATAGGGGGAAGTTAGGTGTATAGGAAAATTGCCACCAGTGCGTGTGCTCCATTGCAATTAAATTAAATTGAATTAAATTGTTCGCAATTAAGAAGTCATTTGTTTTCAACTATGAGAATGATTTATGTTTTTATACAAATTTCAAGATACTATACATTGGTAAATGCTAGTTGCACAGACTGGGATTAAAATTTATTTTTTCTGTGTTACACCTTAAGAACTGAGAAAAACATATTGAGATTTTTCAGGTGGGAAGGTCTTTTTAAATCTGTTATATGAAAGTGTACGTTTTGAGAGCGATTCCTCCATTGTAGTGATTTTCTAGTTGTTTGAAATTTGCATGATTCTTTATATTTTCCATAAAATGTGGTAAGTAAGAGAAGTAAGTGAATTTCTTACTATGTGTGAATGGTAAGTAAGAAAGAGACCCAAATTATTATAGGGGAGTGTGTACTGATGGGAGCTAGTGTTATCTTTGGATATTATTCTAGAAATCAGTTACTGTTTTAATCATAGAACTGGGTTCGGATTTACTGAAAGGAAAGTGACTGATTAAAAAATAGTTAACTTTTTACCCAGCTTATGATATTGTTTGATAGATGAAAACCTGAATATGATGACTTTTGTGGAGGACCTTGTTATCTGTGGGAGTGACAAAGAGAAAGTGCAGCGGCAGTTGGATGTATGAGTCCACACTTTGGGTGAATTGAATATGATATTTATTGTGAAGAATAGTGAGTATATGGTAAAAACCATAAAGAAGATTAGGATAACTAGGAGAATTTTGTTGGAAGGAGAACAGTTATAGAAGATAAGCAATTTCAGTTATCTGGGACATGTTGTACAGGAAACTGGAAGAAGGAAGTGAGTTAACGGAGGCAGCAGAAACATTTCCAAGAAGCGTCAGAAGGCTGATCTGAGTCATGATGCACCACAGAGAAGGAAGGGGGTAATATATTGCACAAACTATAGTCATCTTAACATATGGTGCTGAAAACTGAAGAAGCAAACAAGTTAAATTAATTTTCTAAGAACTAGAATAGATGTTACAAGAATGGACTGGATAAGGAATGAAATGATTAAAGCTGCAGTAAAAGAGGAAGCGATAAAGAAAGGCCAACTAAAGTAGAGTGAGGAAAATACTTGAAATGAATATTTTAAATAAATGTCCCAAAGGGGAGGACTGGACGAGGATTGTTACAGAGAGATGGTGGGAGGAAAGAAGAATAAAGAAAGGGTTGTGCACAAAGCAGATCCAGCCAGTAGCAAGAAACTCTCTAGAATATGATTGTGTTAAGGCCTGAATCTGTAGGAGGTCAAGAAAGGGGGATAGTATGTGGAAAGGAGTGGAGAAGTGCTATAACTATACAGGGTGCTTCAAAAAAATGTATACACACTTTGAACTTCCATAGAAAATTTATTTACCGTTCTACAAAGTTAAATTTCAGGAAAATAGAAAGCTAAAAGTCCAATGTAAATCAAACATAAACAACAAATGTTAATACTGTTCAAATTGGTGACCTGCAGCATCAATACAATTCTGAGTACGAGTCACCACAGATTCTGTACATCGTATCAAAACGTCCAATGAGATTTCTCTACACACTGCTTGAATCTCATTCCAAAGAATGTCTAGGTTACGTGGTTTACGTTTGTACACCTCATCTTTTACTGTGCCCCACAAGAAGAAATCCAGTGGTGTAAGGTCTGGAGAGCGTGCTGGAAACTCGATTGGCCCCCTGCGTCCTATCCACTGGCCCGACAAATTTTGATCCAGGTAAGCTCGTACGTCCCTGTGATAGTGCGGCGGAGCACCATCTTGTTGAAAATAAAAATCATCATTACCGTATAATGCACGAATGGCAGGAAATATGGAATCAGCAAGCATTGTTAGGTAATTAATACCAGTTACAGTGCCTTCAAATCGAAAAGGTCCAATGAGTCCCCTTGAAGACAAACCGCACCACACATTTACACCTGGCAAATTTACAGCTTTTTCAATTGTAATGTGAGGATTTTCTTCACCCCAGTAAACACAATTGTGACTATTGACAGTTCCATTAAGTTTGAATTGGGCTTCATCCGACCAAATGATGCTACCCATAAATCCCGGTTCACGTATCACCATCTCCTGAATCCATTCACAAAATTGCAACCTTCTATCTGGATCGTCGTCACTTAGCTGTTGCACCAGCCTTGGAATGTAAACACGATACTTGCCTCTCTTCAGAATGCGTAGCACGCTGCTAGCACTTACATCACTTTCACGTGCCCCTTGCCTTGAAGATTTGTTAGGAGAGCGTTGAAACAGTTCCAAGACTGCCATTGATGACTCATCACTTGTAGCTGTTCGAGGCCGACCTGAATGACCTTTATGCATATCACACACTGTTCCATGATCTTCGAACTTGTCTCGTATGCGTGTAATTGTTAATCTTGAAGGTGGTTCTGTATCATACTCCCTTCTCCACTGTCTTTGAACTTCATTTACATTCTCAAACTTCCAGTACCACTTAATAACCTGCTTACGTTCTTCAAAACTCAAACGTACGTCCCCCATGTTGATATTACAAATTCCAACTGATAATATAACATAGAGGGACGATTATGCTGGCACCTGGCGAAGAAATATAACACTAGCCTTGTAGAGCGGGAAAACAACAATAGTTTAAAGTGTGTATACATTTTTTTGAAGCACCCGGGTATATTAATATTTGGTTTTAGGCATAAACACTAGGCAGATTTATGCTGAAGAAGGTAATTATTTCAGTACATTTTGGAGAGACTGCTTCCAAATCTATTTACCGTACAGTAAAAAATTTAAATGGAAATTACACTTATTAGGCGTAACTAGGTGTCCTAAGGAAGTAGAGACGATGGCAAGAACCTGATTAGGGTTAATAATAAAAATGTATAATCACATTATTTCCTATTGGGTTTTGATATATTTATTGCGTTCAGATCAAAAATAAATTAGAAATCATAGAAATAATTATTACCAACATATATGAAGTTAGAAACTATTATTAAATCTTACTTAAATAAATAATTTATCCTAAATATGATGAGTAGAAATGAAAAAAGGGCTTTGTTTCCCAATGAGATGAGAGTAAAAAAAAAGACTTGCTTGGGAAAACAATTCCTAAATCAAATATATCTTCTACTATTGGTGATGTCTGTTGTAAATTAACACTATGGAAAAGTGGGATGCCTGGTTTTCTAATAGAAACCATGTTATGGATCTTTACTAGAAATGATGATAGAAATTCTAGGAGTCAGTGTTAGTTTGCCACCAGGTTTTTGGATTGGATGTCATACCAAGAACAAATGAAATCATAATATCCTAAATTTAAGTAAAGGCAGTAACATGTCAGTATCACTTTTAAGTGTCAATTTTTGTACTGCAAGATTAGGGTGGAAAGTTTTGGGACTTGCACAAAAGTTGTATTGCTGCTAATGGTTTTTTTCTTTTTCTTGAATTGATGAAAACTTCAAATACTAATTTTTGTTTCTTTTTGAACCAATCTTATGGCTTTGTTGCTGACAGGTAAAAGGTCTGATTGGTATGGACTGATAGCAAATTGTGAACAAAACAACAAATGAATCGCAATTTGGCTGCATTACGAGTTTCTCTTTTTGCTAGAATCACCACTGTAGCCAAAGCCGGCTTGGAATCTGTTCCATATAGGCCATAGTTGCTCACTCTATGATGGTAGACACTCTGCCAGATTTTTCCAGCTTTGTAGCTGTTTTTGGGGTGTAAGGGTTTGGGAGAGACTATACTAGCCTTTTGCAACCAAATATCAACCTCTCCTTCACGCGGTGCACCCTGTTTGCACGGACAAGGTTCTGGCGACTGAAGGATTCCTGGTATAAGGAGTCACCCACTGCTTGCCAACGGCCTCCGAAAGGAGGGCGGAAGAGCAGGGAGTGGTCCAGACTGGAAATGAATAGATTGAATCAATCTAGTATAAGAGAAAAATTTGAAGATATGGTAGACTTAGGTGTAAAAAGTAACGCTGAAAGGAGCTCAACCGAGGACGAATGGAATGCATTAAAGACCGAAATAATGAAAGCTGGTAAAGAAACACTAGGCTTCAGGGAACAAGCTGCACGAAAACCTTGGATCACAGAAGAAATTTTGGAGTTGATGGATCAGAGGAGAAGGTACATAAACACTCAGGATGAAGCAGGAAGAGAACAATACAGGCAATTTAGAAATCAAATAAACAGGAAGTGCAAAAATGCAAAAGAAAAATGGCTACAAGAAAAGTGTGAAGAAGTAGAAAAGGAAATGGTCATATGTAAAATAGATGTTGCATATAGGAAGATCAAACAGAATTTTGGAGAAATGAAGAAAAGAAGTGGGGAATTAGAGCTGCATATGGAAAGCCTCTTTTAAACTCAGACAATAGAGCTAATCGATGGAAAGAATACATTGAGAAACTGTGTGATGGGGACGAATTGAAGAATAGCGCAATGGAAAAGGAAGGCGATGTCTTAAGAGATCCTGTTTTGAGGACAGAATTTGAGGTTTGAATGACTTGAAAGCAAATAAGACAGTTGGAATTGATGAGATCCCTGCAGAAGTTTCTAAATCCTTAGCAGAAGAAGAGATTGAAAGATTATTCAAGCTGATATCAAAAAGCTATGGAACAGGAGAAATTACAACTGATTTTTTTAAAAAAATATCATCTTTACACTTCCAAAAAAAAAAGCACTAACCAACAAATGTGAGAATTATCGCACCATTAGCCTAACATCACATGCTTCAAAATTATTGACCAGAATAATATACAGAACCAACAAAATCTTCTCGGGTGTCCAGCTGGATGGTGGTGTAAAAACATGACTTTTCGACAGCTGACTCTGCTGTCTTCATCAGGTATCTTGTAGTTGGTCTCAGCTGCTGAATGTCTTTGCCTCGACTGACATGGTCACCCATCGAACCTCCTTTACACCAAGACCCGCTCGCTCTGGTTGTTCGAGAGCGTTGGTTTTCTACGCGGCCCGCTGCGGCCACCACTCGGATGTGCTGGCGGTCCGAGATGCTGTTGTGTCCACTTCTGATTGGCCGTGACCGCTGGCTTAATCCGCGGTCCGCTGCGACGCCCGACTGGTGTCATTGCCGTTGAGGATCTGCTACACTCTCGTCGGAGATCACTAATGATAGGTTTCCAGGCTTCGTTCAGAATGAGCCCGCCGTCCCTATTTATGTTATTGTCACTAAGCCGGATCTCCAACGCCTCGTTTATGACCGAGTCCCAGAAGGAAGAGGGCCTGGCTAGCACTGCCGTTTTATCGAACTCTATCCTGTGTTCTTCGTCGAAGGAATGCTCAGCTATCGCAGACTTGTCCAGTTGCATCAGCCTCAGGTGTCGTTTGTGTTCCATAAGGCGCTCTTCGATCGTTCTGATGGTCTGACCGATATACACTTTACCGCATTCACACGGTATGGAATGAATCCCAGGTGTCCTCAAGCCTAAGTCGTCTTTTACCGACCGTAGCATATCACGTATCTTGGTGGGAGGCCGGAAGTTACTTTTAATTCCATACCACGCCAGGTGTCTTCCAAATTTTTCCCGATGGGTTCCCGGCTTATGGAAGAAAAGCAAGAGTTTTTGGTGTTTCTTCTTGCTCCGACGGTGGTCTTCGTGGCTTCTCAGTAAAGACACAATCTATCTGCCGCCGAGAATACCCGTTCTGTTCGAAGACGGTCTTAGGATGTTTCATTTTTATCGGCAGGTGTTTGAGGTTGGAGATAGCTCTGGCTTTGTGTACCAGTGTGGCCAATACAGCGTTGCGTTGTGCCGGATGATGGAAGCTGGCTGCTCCCAAGTAGCACTCAGTGTGGGTCGGCTTGCAGTATATGCTGTGTGACAAAGTACCATCGGGTTTCCGCTTTATCAGGATATCCAGGAATGGGAGACACCCGTCCTTCTCTATTTCCGTCGTAAAGCGCATATAAGGATGGATTCCATTGAGATGGTGGATGAAATCTTCCAACGCTTCAAATGCCGTGTCGTCACACAGTGAAAGTATCATCCACATAGCGGTAGAAGCAAGAAGGATTGAGGGTGGCACTCTCTAGTGCCCTCTCTTCAAAATCCTTCATGTAGCGGTTTGCTACTACCGGAGAGAGTGGTGACCCCATAGCCACTCCGTCGGATTGTTCATAGTACCTCCCACGATACATAAAGTAGGTGGATATAAGAACATGTTCAAAGAGGTCAGCGGTGGCCGGTTCAAAATCACGGCGTATCTGCGATAGCGGAGCATGCCTTCGACGAAGAAAACAGGATAGAGTTCTATAAAACGGCAGTGCTAGCCAGGCCTTCTTCCTTCTGGAACTCGGTCATAAACGAGGCTTTGGAGATCCGGCTTAGTGACAATAACATAAATAGGGACGGCGGGCTCTTTCTGAGCGAAGCCTGGAACTCTATCATTAGTGATCTCCGACGAGAGCGTAGCTGATCCTCACCGGCAAATGACACCAGTCGGGCGTCGCAGCGGACCACGGATTAAGCCAGCGGTCAGAGCCAATCAGAAGTGGACACAACAGCATCTCGGACCACCAGCACATCCGGGCGGGGAGGAGCAAGTGGTGCCAGTGGTGGCCGCAGCGGGCCGCGTATAAAGCCAACGCTCTCGACCAACCAGAGCGAGCGGGCCTTCCAGCTGATGGTATAAAGGAGATTCGATGGGTGGTCAAGCCAGTTGAGGTAGAGACAGTCAGCAGCTGAGACAAACTACAAGATACCTGATGAAGACAGCAGAGTCAGCTGTCGAAACGTCGTGTTTTTACACCACCATCCGGCTGGACACCCGAGAAGATTTTGTTGCATCGATACGCCGGGAAAGTCTCCACTCACGCAATATACAGAAGAATAAAAAAAAGTAGTAGAAGAGATAGTAGGTGAAGATCAGTTAGGGTTTAGGAAAAGTCGCGGTACAAGAGAAGCAATTCTGGATTTAAGATTAATACTTGAAGGGCGGATCAAGAAAAACAAAGATACTTTAATGGCGTTCGTTGATTTAGAAAAAGCTTTTGATAATGTTAGGTGGGACAAGATGTTCAAAATTTTAAAGAAGTCGGGTATAAAGTATCGAGATAGAAGAATATAAACTACATAAGAATCAAATAGCTATAAAAAAAAAGTAGAGATTCATGAGAGACATGCATCAGTTAAAAAGGGTGTGAGACCAGGTTCTAGTCTATCCCCGTTATTATTAAACTTGTATGTAGAAGAAGCAATAAAGAAAGTAAAAGAAAAGTTTCCACGTGGCATAAGTGTTCAGGGAGAAAAAATCAGTATGCTACGATTTGCTGATGACATTGTCTTGTTAGCAGAGAGAGCTGAGGATATTGAGAAGTTACTGAATGGCATGAACAAAATACTGAAGGAAGATTTTGGACTGAATATAAATCAAAGCAAGGCAAAAGTGATGAAATGTAGCAGAAATGATACCAATACTACTAGATTATATATCAAAATAGGATCCGATGTAATAGGAGAAGTAAGTGAATTCTGTTACTTAGGAAGTAGAATTACAGTCGATGTCCGAAGCAGGAATGATGTTAAAAGCAGAATAGCACGAGCGAAAAGAGCCTTCATGTAAAAGAGAAACCTTTTAGTTTCAATTATTGATCTAGGAATTAGAAAGAACTTTTTAAAACTCTATGTGTGAAGCACAGCACTTTATGGTAGCGAAACGTGGACTTAGCAATACCAGAAAGAAAGAACATTGAAGCATTTGAAATGTGGTGCTACAGAAGAATGCTGAAAATTAAGTGGACAGACAAAATAAGAAATGAACGAGTTTTGGAAATGATGGGTGAGGAAAGTAGTTTGTGGAAGAATCTTACAGAAAGAAGAGACAGGATGGTAGGTCATATTTTGAGACATGCTGGATTGGTTAATTTGCTAGTGGAGGGAACAGTCGAAGGTAAGAACTGTAGAGGAAGACAGAGATTAAAATATATGAAGCAGATAATTGAGGACGTGGGTTGAAAGGGGTATGTAGAGTTGAAGAGGTTGGCACAGGATAGGAAGGGATGGAGGATTGCATCAAACCAGTCGAAAGACTGAAGACAGCAAAATATATATATATAGTTTTCTTTGTATTCTATGTGTTTAAGTGTGTCCTAATCGTTTGATTTTGTAGCGGCAATATTAGCGGAGATTGTGGTTGGGTAAAAATGAAGCCTGGACTGGAATATTCTTGTTGCAGCATAAACTACAAGGAATGTAGTTTTTATTAGTAATTTCATGAGCGCCATATTAGTCACGATGTAAACTACTCCACAACATCTTGGACAAAACTATCTGATAGCCGTTAACACAGTCAGTTTTCGTTAGTGGGTTGTAAGAGATATGTAGTGATGAAGAGGTTAGCACAAGATAGGAAGGGATGGAGGATTGCATCAAAACAGTCTGATGATAAAAAAAATAAAAAAGCTATCTTTTCTTCCAAGTTGATATTCTTTGCATTCTTGCTATTCGTTGCAACAGCACCAAAATGCATAAGAAGCTTGACTGGGCTTTCAGTCTGCTTTCACACTGAGTCGTAGTCATATTGGCAGCTACTTGCTGACCTATGACTATAGGAGCGATTCCATGCAGTATCTACATCTTTGCAAGAAATGATGGTCTTGTGCTTCCTGAGATGGTGAGCCAGTATGTTCTATGGAGTGCAATATCATCAGTCTTACTGTGAATTGATTTATTCCACATGGGACATGTGTACTCTGCTGTGGAGTAGCACTGTGCTAAATCAGAAGCGCAGAGGATTCTTGGGTTTGCTTTCCAGCTCATTCTGGTCATCTTGCTTCAGATATCATTTTATGTAGATATTAAGAATAAAGATCGCAATGAGAATCAAAATCACCATCCAAAAACTACTAAACAGAAGCACACATACAAGCAAATACCACCAATATGGAATATGCCAATTAATATGCTAACAGTGTCACACAGTATACATAGGACAAACAGCCAGAAAATTGGAAACTAGATATAAGGAACATCTCAGAGCCCTCAGATGTACCAACAACTCAACATGTGTTGAACATCTGTTGCAATATATTCATTCATACACCAATATACAAACAGATATGCAAATATAAAAGATTAATAATCACAACAAAAACTTACTGACTATTCAAGAAAACCTTCTTATTCAAAAAGCACTCAGTGATGGTAAAAAAGTTATGAATGAAAATATGTACCTAACAAACCAAACCTTATTCAAGACACTAAAATATGATTAAGTAGGACACATACTATATTCAAACATACTTCTATAGAATAGAAATAGCCAATAACCAAAGATTCAGAATAAAACTAAAGTTCAACAACATAAAATCTATGGCTCACGGTGGTTGTCAACAACAACAGAAAGTTTATATATGATTCGTAGTTGGTGAAAAGCTGTAGAATTCATCCTACAAAACATTTGACAGAAGTGGTAGGGAGGGAAAAGTAGCTGGTCAGGAACTATGAACCTGTATGTAGTAATTAATGATATAAAAGTATAAGTAGCTAGTAATATAAGACAACCAATATTCAAATACAAAAATCAAAGTAATATTATTATATATGTATATATATGTGTTTTTCTAGGGCACTGAAGATGTCTTAAATAATGACAAAATGCATTTGCCATAAGAATCATTTGTTTTAGTTGCAAGACAGAAGAATAACAAAAAAATATGTATTTTTGTAGTAAATTTTTATTTATTGTTTTGTAGCACAGGAATTTCTCTAACACATAATTTAAAACTGTTTAAACAATATTATTGATTGGCTCTATCGCCCTGTGTGTTAACCCTTTAAATTCCTTTTCAAAAATGTAGTACTATAGTGTATATGATTTTTGTGAAAAATTGGTTTAAATTTCATACTTCTCATCTGATGTTGAATAAAACAATAAACTAAACTTCTCTCATTTTATCCATAAGTCACATTGATATGCTGAGCGGATAAAGTATTAATGATATGTTGCTGCAAATTTAAATTTTTTTGTTGCTGCTGTTTTCTAAACAGGAGAATTACAATTTGTCAGAATCTTATTGTAATTAATTTATGATCCAAATGTTGATAATACTAATATTTGATGTCTATTTTCGATGGTGTTTAGCATCATTTAGAATTTGTAACTACTACTTAAACACTGAAATTCTTTAACCTGATAATAACATGCAACTTTTCCTATTCCTAGGGGTTATTGTGAATGTAAAAGCAAAATTTACACTTACAAACATCAACTTTCTGCAGTTGAACTACAAAATACCGGCCTTGAGGAGGAACTAGTAACTACCTACAGCTGTGGTACTATATTTAAATGCAAACATTGCTATAAGGGAAATAATTTAGATAAACCACCAACTGTGTGTGAATCATATGAAACATCTTCCTCTCATAAATATTACCAGAAAGATATTGCAGGTGATGCCTTATTTACTAATGAACTTAATAAAAACAATTTCTCTCAGTCTGATAGTTTTCAAATGCATCAGAGAAATCAATTGGGTGAAAGCGGGTACTCTTGTGAAGTATGTGGAAAATCTTTTGTAAAGTCAAAGAGTCTTTCAACACACCGCAGAATTCATTTGGGTGAACTACGATTTTCCTGTAAAATTTGTGGAAAATACTTTACACAGTTTACAGGCCTCAAAAGGCATCAGCTTATTCATTTAGGAGAACGCCAATTTGTCTGTCAGATTTGTGGGAAATCTTTTACACAAGCAGGAAATCTTAAAACTCATCAGAATATTCATTTGGGAGATCACCCTTTTTCCTGCGAAATTTGTGGAAAATCTTTCTCAGTTTTGGGGAATCTTAAAACTCATCAGAAAATCCATACGCGTGAGCGTCCATTTTCTTGTGACATATGTGGAAAATCATTTACACAGTCGGGGGACTTTAAGAGACATCAAAAGATTCATCTGGGTGAGCGCCCTTTTTCTTGCGAAGTTTGTGGAAAATCATTTACTTTGTCCAAGTCTCTCAAAAAGCATAAAAGGGTACATTTGGACGAACGGCCGTTCTCTTGTGAAGCATGTGGAAAGGCTTTTAAAACCTCTGAAGTTCTTAAGGTGCATCAGATAACTCATTCAGGCGAACGCCCGTTTTCTTGCGAAGCTTGTGATAAATCTTTTACACGTTTAGCTTACCTAAAAGATCATCAAAAAAGACATTAAGTTGTATATCAAGTTTATATTGTATTATAAGGAAAGTTGCGCAGTTTATTTTACTGATTTATGTATAACTATCATATTTTTATATAGTCTGGTAATCTTTAAAATCATTCAGAAAATTCTGTGACTTCCATGTCTGTATAAATTATTTTGGACCACCCAGCAGAAGAGTTACTCTCCTGGGAGCAACTTCTGAATTCTTATCAAATAATTGTGCTCCCCCAGTAGGAGGTCTGAGAACATTTTATGTATTTGAACTTCACTCATCACTTCTGCATCTGTTCCACTCTAAGGTTGCGTGAATTGAATTTGTTATTTTGGAACAACTATAAGGAATGAGATAATCGTTGGTGTTTAGAGTGTTTCCTCTTACTGGATAGTGGATAAAAGTTTAGTCACATGCCTTGAAATAAATTGAAGATGGCTAATAATCTTTGCATTTTTCATTTTTTGGATGTAATGTTTCATTCTGCTTATCTTTGTGTTAAGTGGTGGTGGTGTTCACATAAATGGTATTTCCGTTTGAAATACTTGTTGATAGATTTATGAAGTTATGTTAATCAGTATTAATTATTTTATATTTAATAATTTATGTAACTTTCTGGTTGTAAAATTAATGTTAATATTGAATATAAATCCATGTTCAAATGTTCTTAGAGCTAATTTTTATGACGAGTGTACTTCCTTAGGATCAGAAAAGAATTGTAGAGAAACTATGGCAGTAATATTAATTCTAAAATATACAATTACAACAGTTATTTTTAGAACGATTATTATTGAATGTTTGGTAACATTTGTATAAATTTTGGGTAAACTTTATGTTTATTAAGTTTCCGACTGTAAACAAGTGGTTCAAATATTTTTGGTTAGCGAACTCTCATGAACTCTACTTTCCATCTCTGTGGTGGATTTGATTTATATAAGATAATATTTTACAATCTCTATAATATTTATGTAATCACTGTATATTTTCTGATACCAATCTTTTATGGTACATTACACTATTTAACATTACATTTGAGTGGATTATTATAAGTGATGTCTACTTGTGGGCTCCTGTATTTTATTTGTCAGGCTAAGGAAATTTGATACCAAGGTGATGGT
The DNA here is from genome assembly GCA_031002005.1 of Vandiemenella viatica. Lineage (NCBI taxonomy): Eukaryota > Metazoa > Arthropoda > Insecta > Orthoptera > Morabidae > Vandiemenella > Vandiemenella viatica. The sequence continues at coordinate 4,655,649 of JARYHS010006518.1, forward strand.
AGAAGACCTGAGCTGCTCTAATAGTCACATTACATAGATCATGCCTTGCTGATATATCACCAACCCTTCCTAACAATTACTACCTGAAATCACGGCCGGCGTTAGGGGGGGAGGGGGTAAGCGGGTCAAATGTATCCAGGCCCACCGGCTGATGGGGGCCCCGATCACCAGTTGTAGCCAAGAATCCGCCCATTTTCGTCTGGCTAGTTTTTAGAGCTAAAAAAGAAAAGGTCGGCCATTTTTAACCCGGGTCCGAAATGCCTGGTGTTGGCCCTGTCTGAAATAACTTGGATTCTAACCTAATGAGTGAAAATCACTTAGATGACATAATAGATAATTTAAGACACATACTTTAATTATAAAACCTAACCATAAAAGTATCCACAGTCCCAACGTATGCTAGAAATTTGATGCATGCTTGGCTACATTACTATCAACTTGATCTTACTAAATGGCTTCTTCATACAATATCTGAAATATGTTTTATTGAATTACTGAATGATTAACTAATGATACAACCTCATCAAACATCAATGAACATATTTACCATGAGGGATTACAACATTATTACAATTGACAGCAAGGAACTCTTGATTTAAACCAACTGAATAATTATTTACTTACTTTATCTAACTGAATAGCCAAACAATAACTAACATGAGACCAGGCTGCAGCCAGACCATTGCTAGTGGAATAGACAACGGTGCATACACCAAGATCACACCAAACCAGGGTACATATGCATGAGCGATCACATGTTAGGCCTCGTATCCACTTGAGCACACTCAGGCGAATGAGCCGCTCATTCATTTGAGCGCGCTCGTTCGAGCGTGCTCAAGGAAAAAGAAATTTTGGTCGAACGAGCCTCGTGCCAGTGCTCAGAAAACGCTCGGATATTGACGTGTCGTCACGCGTAGCTGCGGCCTTTATTATTATCCACACGATATCAAAACAGAGAAGAAAATTACCAAGTTGATGGATTAGAGAAAGTCATCGTCTGCGAAGAAATTATCTTAATAATTTAATTCGCGAATTTACTTTAGAAGATGACAATGAGCTATTTCAAAAATTTACGAGATCGATTTCGAACATTTGCTGTCATTAGTTGGACCTCATATTAAAATGCACGATACACCTATGCCTGAGGCGATCCCACCAGAAGATAAAATTTATAATAACTTTAAGATTCGTATCCTCAGGAAGTCCCTACACAAGCCTGCAGATATGTTCAAAGTATATAAACAAAGCATCATCAGTTTAGTACGGGTAGTCTGTGATGGCACTATTGAATCACTCCTAAATTATATGAAGGCTGGTACCTATTTTTAATTTGTGTTTACAAATATAGATTTAAAGGTTATTTTTATGTTTTTTTTTAAATTATGGCATTGATTTCAAGTTTTTAATAAAATTGGTAAAACAATTATATTGCCTGGCACAAAATCAATATGATTTTAGGCACTTAGGATCTGAATTTCGTAACACCAAATTCAATCAAAATCCGTTCAGCTGTGAGAAATACTATTAAAAAAGACTTACCACTTCCCGTTATAGAAGTTCTCTTCTGTTTTGATCGTTTTCGCCTGAATGACCCTAGCTGGCTTGTTATTTTTTTCTTTACATCATCAATACTAAAGTTTAATATCTCGCTGATTTCACACCATGCACCTTATTTTTTAGTTCAATTATAGTACTGGAGCTGTCCCATAACACCCTCTTTGATTCATACGCATCAATTAGAGTTAAGGAAGTTTCATTGTCCCACGTGCTCGCGCTCATTGTAGAAACCGCCAAATACCGTCCACACTGAGCGCCGAACACACACTGGCTCGCCTTTGAGCATTCCAAAATACCGACAACCGATCGGCTCGCCCTGAGCGCGCTCGCTGTCGTTCGTTGCGAGCGTGCTCAGGCGTCCACACTTGAGCCGCTCGCTTCACTGAGCAGCTCATTCGACTGAGCGTGCTCAAGTGGATACAAGGCCTTAGCAACGTGGGTGCTTCGCACTGCAAAAGCCTTGAGACTCAACAGGTTCTTACACGTAGGTACTGTTCGTTCTCTAGCTTCAAGCAACTTGCAGTATTCACTGAATAAAATACCAAAACTCCCATTTTAATCCCTAATTTACGAACTGCTCATTACAACTGGATATAATGGTGTTGCTGTGAAAACTCCCTTTATTTTTATTGGAGACATAAGCACAAAATCTACTAACGTCATAATATTTTACAAAAATTTGTTGTCTCATATTATTTATTTTTCCATTATAATTATTAAAACTTCACTGCTTTGATAATACGGTTTCTGATATATTATTTATAATGGCCTGGAATCAAGATTTATAATGTTCACAGCTTTAGCTTTTATATTGTGATCATTCTTAGAGTATAAATAAAGTGTCAATCTGCTGTGGTACATATTATTTGTCAATTGAATGTTAAATTTTAAATTTCATTATTAAAATTTGTTTTAAATAAGATTTTGTCACATTCAATATAACAATTGACTGAACAGACTTTCTTTTAGCAGAGCGAGGTTGTCGGCACCATGCTACAGTGACCTTACCTCCAGGTATATTTTTCTTTTCATCTGATATCCTAATGGCCATTTTGATATTTAGATGGGGGTGTGAGAAATTATGGAAGTAAATCATTGATTGGAGAAAGAGTTATTGATATGAACCATTTGTATCAGTTATAACCAACTTCTTTAGAGTCTGCAGTATGTTATTGTTTTAACATAGTTCTCAAAATTGAGTTGTGAATTATATTCAAGAGAATTAATGTGGTGGAAGTATTAATATATTTTCCGGAATAAAACATACATCACCATATCCCTACACCATATTTAGAAACTGAATAACAAGAATGTACATGATGTTATACAAAATGCCACAATTAGTCGAGTATAATGCCTATCATATTTAGTAAAAAACATTAGAAAATATAGTATAAACTAAATTTAAGGTTTGTTTAGAAGATGGTTGAAGTAGTTGGGAAAATCATGATTGGAAACTGTGGCGCCTGTCGTAGGTACGTTGCGAAGGGGATGGGTTGTAGTTGGTATAGGAAGTGGTTTCACTGGGCATGTGGGGAAACGGGGAAATAAATGAGGCTCTACCATGATTTTGTTCACTTTGCCTTAGGGGTGATAGGATGTGGGAGTTGCATGAAAGGATCAGGGTTCGTCCTGTGGAGGCTCAGCCTCTGCAGGCGATTCTCGTCTAACTTTTTCTTTCTACATTTACATCTTTACTCTGCAATTCACAAATATTGTGGGTGGCAGAGGATGCTAAGCACCAATCCTAATTTTGTGCATTCCAATTACGAATAGAACGAGTAAAGAAAGAATACATAACAGAATCAGTATGGCATCTTTATTTCTCTAATCTTATCCCTCCTGTCATTGCGACCTAAATAGGTTGGCGGAAGAAGAATTTCATTGCAATTGTAAATGAAAGATTTTCACATATTCTCCAACAACTTCAAATGAAAAAGACGTCTTCTATCTGCCAGATAATCCCAGTCCAACCTGTGTATCAATTTTGTGACACTTTCATATGGACTGTAACTAGCAGTCACGAATCGAGCAGCTCTCTTCTTTACTTTCTCTAACAGGTCAATAAATCCCTTGCGATACGGATCCCAAACTCCACAACAGTAATCCAAGTGTGAACACACTAGTATTTTTTACACATTGTATGAGCACTACAATTTCTGAAAATATGACCTAAGAATCGTAATCCACAATTAGATTTGCCTACGATGGAAGTTATGTTTGTTGTTGTTGTTGTTTAAGTTTTAGGGCGCGTCGACGACGGGGTCATTAGCGCCCTAACATAAACCAGGCGTGACAACGTGGCAAAATTGCCGTCTGTGTTGCCGACTGTAAAGGGGTCGGCCACACAGACAGCACAATAAAACACTAACGTATTAACTAAAAAACCGTCTGCGTGGCCGACTGTAAAGAGATCGGCCACACAGACGGCAACATAAAATATAAAACTAAGACTAGAATATAAAATATAAAATTACATATAATAACTGGTTGGCTGTAGAAAGGCCAACCAGTTAAAAAACGATTAGCTGGCTGGCTGTACAAGAGCCAGCCATATAAGCAATGTCACAAGTAAAATTAGTACTTGGATTGGTGGTTGTAAACGGCCACCAATCCAATTTAAAACCTAGGCCGATCTGCCCAAAATTTTTGGGACAAGACCGGCCAAGCAACAAAACTTTAAAACCTTAGCCACGTTGTCACGATCATCGTTTAAAATAAGGGTCAGATCGTTGGCCAAGCCAACGTCTGCCCTTAAGTCTAAAAACAGTACACAGTCTATTAAAATGTGGCGTACCGTCAAAGGTACGCCACATACATCACACTCCGGAGGGTCCTCTCGGCGGAGAAGGAAACCATGTGTCAGAGGACAGTGCCCTATACGGAGGCGAGTAAGGAGAACCTCATCCCTCCTCGCCCGCTGGAAGGAGCTGCTCCACGGCTGAACGGTCGGTTTGACCAGCCGGAGCTTATTATGCTCAACTTCCAGCCACTGCCTCTGCCAAACATCAAAAACAAATCTCTTCGCCGCCGAGGCAAGGTCAGACTTTGGGACCGGATCAAAGTCAATTCTGACCTTGTCACAGGCTAACTTGGCAGCTTCATCAGCTGCCTCGTTCCCCCTGATTCCCACATGGCCCGGTACCCAGCAGAATACGACCTCCTTCCCACAGGACTGAAGGGAAAGGAGGGCGTCCTGGATGTCCTGGACTAGACGGTCTGCTGGGTACATTGTTACTAACGCCTGAATACAACTGAGGGAATCACAGCATATGAGGTACTTCATATCACGCTGTGCCTTCATATGCTGGAGCGACTTTAGCAAGGCATAACACTCCGCAGTGTAAACACTGCACCTGCTATCCAACTTATATTTGTAAGTCGCTCGAGGGAACACTACTGAACACCCTACACTGTTAGCCTGCTTAGACCCATCCGTATACACCGGGGTAAAACTGTGATATTGATTTAAAATATCAGTAAAAATATTAATAAAAACACTGTTAGCGGTTAACAGTTTGTTATGCCGGGACATATCTAAAATTGTTCTGGGCCTCTTTAAAAGCCAGGGAGGAGATTTACTCCAACCCTGGTGATAAAAAGAAGGAAGCTCGAATCCGTATTGTACTAAAATAGCCTTTGTACGGTAGCTGAACGGTTTAGTGGCTCTATGCCGGTTGGTATAGAGCCGCTCGTAGTTGGGATGTACAACTATGTCGTACACGGGACTGCCAGGTGTTATGGCAACCTGCAGGTAGTGTCGCACCATGAGGAGTTGCCGGCGTGTAACGATAAAGTGGCGTCTGCTGGCGGCGATAATGCACTAGCAGCTTGGGGTGGGGTAATTGTTGTTCGTTTAGGTATCAAAGGATTGCAGGTTCTTCTACTAATAATTCACAAAGTCGCCAAATAGATAATCATTCGATTTATTCACCGAACGTACAATTACTAAGCCACCACCACCAACGATTATAATTTGACCGTATGTAAAGGCTATTCAGGACTTCTTCTCCTACAAACTGCAAGTTCTGAGCTACACTTCTGTCACTTGGTTTGGATGCTTTAGTTCGACGCCCACAAGTTCACTGCTATTTACGAAACACTGCAGTTTATCTGCATGACGGCGGCGTACTTATAATGTTTCATTAGGTTCACATGATAGTGCCAGAACGCACCGCCAAACAATCACTGCCGCGCGCAACCAACCGTGACCGACCTCCAAGACAGCGAGTCACAGACTGCCTTCAACAATCCAACTCGCATCTCGCGTAACACTTTCAACAATCGGATCGTCCTGATTCCACCGCTCAACACGAACACACACATGGTTTTTTATACTGTCTCGCCACAACCCCCCTTGGGTTTAATTTTTCCTATTTGGAAATACTGGTTTACAATGGCAAAATTTAAACCCAACAACTCATAGAGACAGTATTGTCTTGAATGTGTCTCAATATCTGTACCAAATTCTTACTTTTAAAGGTGGTGGTGGTCAACTAAATACATATCTTCTATTACATTTCAGTGTTAGAACAATGTTAGTTTACAACAGAAATGACCCATTTAAAATAATGTCCAAAATCCCCCAAAAATCTTTGTCCTGTCATGGTGGCACAACACATACAAAATATGAATACACTGACATAATGAACAATGTACTGAATATATCAACATGCTGATATAATACACAGAAATAATACATGATGATTAAAGGTGGGTGCAACTTTTTACAAAACTTTGTGTTCACACAATTGAACCACCTGCACTCTTTCCATTCTAATGAGAACAAACATATTTATAATGCAACAGGACAAAACCAAGCAATAGAGAAAAGAAAAAAAAAATCCAAATGAATGGTCAAAAATATGTACAACACAAACACTTATAATTGAATGGTTTCATACTGTGAGGTATAACCCCCCTTCAAGAAAACAGGTGTGGGAGGTAAGGTATACAGCTTCTTACTTACAACATATTACAATCCAAATACACTATTACTGGAAGCTGTTACAGTATATTACCTCATTCCTTCTCCTTTTATGATCCAGTATTTATAAAAATCACACATATCACAACAAATCAAAGCTCCATGTGGCTTGGCTTGTCGTATATTAACTATTAGAATTTGAGCAAAAGATTTGTAACGAAAAATTTTCTCTGCCCATGGCAGGCAGTTCGCCTTTTAAAGTTTGTGCCTACCCTATTTTTATCTTTAGTTCTACAAAATGGTACATTGAAAAAGAGAGACAGAAGAGAGGAAAAATAATATCATGCATATGCATGCTCACCCCCCTACTACTAGAGGACAGTGGGACCAAAACAAAAAATAAATAAATAGATAAATAATACTTTGGTTTAAAATGAAAATTTACAACATCAACAGCATCAATTTAAGGCACGAGTGCCGGATACCGGTTTTATTCCTATGGGAGAACCAAATCTGGAACTATGGCAGTCCCTTTGAAGGTAAACCTAGACAAAGCCCTGACCCAAGGAAACCGATTCCTGATAACTGATGTGATTTTGTGACCTAAATTTTGATATCCCCCCAAAAAAACTTCTCAACAGCATCAATGAAAGGTGTTTCCACCTGGATCTCAGTATCAACTGTGGGTAACCGGATCTGGAACTTGGTAGGTTCCTTTAAAGGTAACTCCTGGACCGGGCCTCCTCCCACAGAAGACTGAGTCCTGACAGCTGCTGATGCTCTGTGTAATTTTGACGTACTGCTTATCACTGTAACCATCAGCAAAATCTACTATCATATTTCTATTCGTTTGTATCAAAGCCACTACATTGTATACCCCCTTAAGCATCTGTGTTGACAGCACTACTAAAATTTATGGATTCTCCGTCCTCCTGTTGCTGAGTCAGTTCACCTCCCGAAACCTGTTCGGATGTTGAGGTATTTCGGTTATGGTTTGTTTGTCTTTCTCCATTACCTCTTCTGCCATTATCTCTACCACCTCTAGTTCCTCTTCCTCTACTTATAAATTGTATACTGTGTCCCCTTTTTGAATGTTGTTGGGCATTGTTGTTGTAAAACTTACCCCTGCCTTGACCAGGATCATAAGTGTGCTGTTTGTTATTATATGACCTACTGTGGTTGTATTGATCCTCTATATGTTGCATCTGACCCTTATGGTTTACGAAATCACTTACTGCTGGACTCCAAGACCACTGATATACATCTAATACCCTCAAGAGTTTCTCTGCCGCTTCTCGTGTAGTAACCCCTTGTGTTGCAAATTTTTCTATTATGGGTGTTGGCATCCGATGGACAATGTCTTGTATTAGAATTATTTCAGGCATGGGATGGTCTAAGTAAGTTGCCTTATCAGCTTCCTGTAGAAAAAAGTCATATAATGTGGGAGGGGTTCCGTCCCATTTAGGCCCCAACCCTATTGACCTGCGAACCGAGTACTGTGTTTCTTGTGACCAAAACCTGTTGAGAAATGCTTCTTTTAGCTCGGCAAATGTTGTGAAATGTTGTAGGTGGGTATCACTCCACAGCCTGGCCGATCCTGTTAGATGCTGACCAAAACAATTTATTTTTTCTCTGTCTGAATAATTTACAAAAGGCCTCGAATCTTCAAAACTTTTCAGGAATTTGACGGGGTGTAAATTACCCTGTCCACTAAACCTGCTATACTCAACTTTTTCTGGTATGGTGACTATGCACTGTGAAGAAGAAGCTGCTTGGGTCTGTGTGTGAAGTGCTTCTGTTACTTGTGTTTTCAAGGAAACGACTTGTTGTTCACAATGCAGTATTCTACTGTCTGTTTCTAACATCTTGGTCTTCACTGAACCCACTTGTTCATCCCAGTGTTGTATTTTCTGGCTATTCTCAGTACATACTATATGTAAGGCATCAATGACATCTATATTATTTTCTACCTTTGACCTAATGTCTGCTATTTGTGTTTGCGCATGCTGTTGGGACTGTTGCAATAAGGCAATTCCCTTATGGGATTCATGCATGTCCTCCTTTAACTTACTAACATCATTGCTATTTTGTGTTAGTTGTTCACTAAGTATTGAAACCGTGTGATCAACTTTCTCCTTGTGTGTATTCAATGCATGTGAGAGTTGACTGACCTGTGTTTTTACTGTCAAGGAATACTGTTCAAATGTTTCTTTAAGTTTTTTGTCAAAAGCACCTTCAAGTGACTGTAATTTTGTTTCAAAACCTTCAAATTGTTTTGTCTGTGCTTCAAGTGTTTCACGAATCTTAGTCTGTTCATCACGTGTTTGTTTAGCCTGTGCTTCAAGTTTAGTATCCACAGATTCGAATTTCTGGTCAAGTGTTTCGCGAATCTTAGTCTGTTCATCACGTGTTTGTTTAGCCTGTGCTTCAATTGTTTCACGTGTTTCCTGTTTGTTTGACTCGAACTTTTGGTCGAGGTATTGTATGAGTTGGGATATGAGAAAGGATTCTTCCGGTGCTGGTTGTACATGATGTGTTGGATGTGGGTTAAAAGACACAACTTCATCATCAGAAGATGATCTAGTTGAAAACTCCAAATGGTCATAAGACACCGACTGTATTGGGGTACTATCGATTGATAGCTGAGAGCTGTTTTGTGCATTCACAGGATTTGATTCTAACTGTGTGTTTCCCCCTGTACAACATTGCTTTGTACGTCCTGAAATTCAGTTATGCATGTGTTATCATCCTCCTGAAGTTGAGTATTTGTAGCCTCCATGGTTAAACAAATGTTCTATACAGTGAATTGAAAGATAAATGGTATCACAAAAATAATCAAAAAGCTTGCTAAAATAACCAAAATGGAATTTACGTAGAAATTATTCCGTAATCCGATTTGTTGACACCGAAAACCAGAGCAGAAACACACCTTCAAATCGAATAAACTTATGTCTCCCACTATCTGTTCTTACAATATTCCCAAAACAACAAACACACAAAACATAAAAAGGTGGAAAAATATCTACAAAGCAAAAAGAACTGTGTCACTAATGACTGTCGAAAGCAAACTAAGCAACCAAACACACCTAACCTACAAATTATTTACGTCGAATACAATAACAACTCAAAGATTACGCGTTGCAATGTAATACGTGAATAATATCTGTGCTGAAAATCAAAGACGATTTTACATCAACAGAAAAGCAATACCTTTGCGCCAGCGACATCTGAACATCAAAGATTTCTATTTGGAAATGGAAGACGTTACTAAATCTTTGCTCACAAGTTCTTTTTCTTTGTGGTTACTATCTTTGGACTTCTCGCTTGCTCAAAGACAATATGGCGCGACCATCATGAACCAAATATTAGAATTCGAAATTTAAAAAAGACAAATTTAAAATAATTTTTTGTTTTGTTTTGACGGAGAGAGACAAAATCACGAGTATTTATGACTAAATCGTCGCGACAAGCCACATAGACATACAAAAATTACTAATTAAAATATTTACACAACAATTCAGCATGTGATAACACAAATATTGTATTTGGAAATACTGCTAGCAGACACTTAGCAAGCACGTGGTTGGCAATAACGACAATTTAGCCAACAAAATACTAATTCCTTTTCCCAAAATTGTATAAAGTGTTGCACACACTAATGAATCGACAACATTACTGAAAATTACTTTCAACACTGTGAAAGCTGCAATACTTGTAGCTTGTGTGTTGCCGCACACACCTCACGGAATGAAGACACTTTTTGAAAAAAAAAACGGCACTTATTCTGGCTTCGCTGCGACTTATCTGTATGTTGATCTAATGTGTCGCCTTCCGTACTGCGCTGGGCGTTGTGAAGCTGCTATCGGCAAAACGTCTGCTTTGCTGGATTGTGTCGACCCGGAAAGCTGCGTGCCGAAGCTGCAGGACTCGCAAACTGCCCCCTGCAGTGTGAAATTCTACGTCGGGTACCACAGCGTCTCGGAAAAGGTATCTGCGACCTCCGCGTAGTGATAATTGTCGTAGCTCGCGTCGTCTTCAACACACGTTGTTGGCAGTTGACCGTAGCTTCCGACCAAGTTTGAAGCGTAGTATTCTCTCGAAAGCAAGGTATATGAACCGCTTTCACTGGTCACTCCACAAGTCCCATGTAACGATAAAGTGGCGTCTGCTGGCGGCGATAATGCACTAGCAGCTTGGGGTGGGGTAATTGTTGTTCGTTTAGGTATCAAAGGATTGCAGGTTCTTCTACTAATAATTCACAAAGTCGCCAAATAGATAATCATTCGATTTATTCACCGAACGTACAATTACTAAGCCACCACCACCAACGATTATAATTTGACCGTATGTAAAGGCTATTCAGGACTTCTTCTCCTACAAACTGCAAGTTCTGAGCTACACTTCTGTCACTTGGTTTGGATGCTTTAGTTCGACGCCCACAAGTTCACTGCTATTTACGAAACACTGCAGTTTATCTGCATGACGGCGGCGTACTTATAATGTTTCATTAGGTTCACATGATAGTGCCAGAACGCACCGCCAAACAATCACTGCCGCGCGCAACCAACCGTGACCGACCTCCAAGACAGCGAGTCACAGACTGCCTTCAACAATCCAACTCGCATCTCGCGTAACACTTTCAACAATCGGATCGTCCTGATTCCACCGCTCAACACGAACACACACATGGTTTTTTATACTGTCTCGCCACAGGCGGATGGTAAGCGGCGGCTCGCCCGAGTCAGCACAAATACTGACAATAAGGCTGGTGCGATATGCACCCGTGGCGAGCCGAATTCCAGCATGGTGGACACTATCCAATATACGGAGATAGCTGTCCCGTGCCGAACCATAAACAATAAAACCGTATTCCAGCCGCGACCGTACAAAGGCTCTATAAAATTGTAACAGGCAGGAGCGATCAGCGCCCCACGACCTGCCACACAGGCATTTCAAAATATTAAGAGCTTTTGAGGCCCTGACTTTAACATCTTTGAGATGTGGTAGCCACGTTAGCCTAGTGTCTAAAATGAGGCCCAGAAACCGAACAGTGTCAGTAAAACGGTGTTCCTCAAGGTAAGGTGAGGCTCTGGTAAAAGAGTCCTACTACGACTAAAAAGTACACACCGGGTTTTCTCGGCAGAGAAACGAAAACCGGTGTGCACAGACCATTCATCCAGCCTGTTCAGCGTGAGTTGCAACTGCCGCTCAGCGCTTCTCAGGCTGGATGATGCAATAAAGATTAAAAAATCATCCACATATAAGGAGTACCCTATAGGAACCCTTATAATGGATGCTATGCTATTTATAGCAATTGCAAATAGGGTCACACTTAAAACAGATCCCTGAGAAACACCGTTTTCCTGAATAAAAAGATCAGACACTTCACTACCGACTCGGTACCGGAAGCAACGTCCAGATAAAAACCCAGTCATGTAATTGTTTTAAAATAACATGCCGCCAGGTAGTATCGTAGGCCTTCTCAATGTCAAAAAAGACACCCACAAGGTGTTGGCTGCGAATGAAAGCATCCTGAAGGGCCGCTTCCAGCAGGATCAGGTTGTCCAGGGTGGAACGGGACTTCCTGAACCCACACTGAAAGCGGCTCAGCAGATTCCGGGATTCAAGACACCAGACGAGGCGGCGATTCACCATCCTCTCCAGTGTCTTCCCCACGCAGCTAGTCAAGGCAATACTACGATAACTACCTGGCAACAATTTGTCTTTTCCAGGTTTTAAAATAGGGATGAGCGTTGCTTCTTTCCACGAGTCGGGGAAGTGTCCACCGGTCCAAATATCATTAAAAATATCCAGAAGGTACTCTTTAGCATCTTTACTAAGATGCCTCAGCATCTGGTACTGGATCTGATCCGGCCCTGGAGCAGTGTCGTTTGCGCTGTTTAGCGCTGACTCCAGCTCCCATGATGTAAATGGGCAGTTGTAGGCCTCTGTATTCGACGAATCGAAGCACAGCGGGCGCCTCTCGGCAGCGACTCTTCGCCGCTGAAACCGAGGGTCAAAGTTGGCGGACGATGTGACGGCGGCGAAGTTCTCCGCCAGCAGCTGCGCTATGCTTCGTTCGTCGGTAATTACACGTCCGTGATCCAGTAATCCAGATACTGGTGGGCGGGAATACCTTCCGGATATACGGCGGATGGACTCCCATACTTTTGACGAAGGTGTGGAAAGATTAATACTGCTCACAAAGTTCTGCCATGACCTTTGTTTGCTCTCCTTAATCACCCGGCGCGCCTTAGCTCTTGCTATACGGAACGCTGCTAGGTTGTCAGATGTTGGGTGCAACCTAAAATGCCGCAGCGCCCGTCTACGACCCTGAATAGCGTAGCGACATTCGTCGCTCCACCAGGGGACGGGCGTCCTTCGCAGCGTTCCGGAGCTTTTGGGCATAGAAACGTCAGCAGCCTGGTGAATCACTTCTGCTAAGTGACTCACCTTCTCCTCTATGTTGTCACGTGGTTCCAGGACAACAGAACGGCAGAAAAGCTGCCAGTCCGCTTTACTGACGTTCCATTTGCGCCGGGCGTTCGCTCTTCTAATCTCGGAACCTAAGTGCATCCATATGGGGAAGTGGTCGCTTCCGTGAAGGTCGCGGTCCACTTCCCACTGCACGGAGTCCGCAATTGAAGGAGAACACAAAGAAAGGTCGATGGCAGAGGACGTACCGGTAGCAGCGGTGAAATGAGTCATTTGCCCTGTATTCAGGATACAAATTTCCTCCTGCTCTATCAATCGACCAACCACTCGGCCCCTGGGGCAATCGGTGGTGGAACCCCACACCGCACTGTGGGCGTTGAAATCTCCCAAAAGGAGAAAGGGCTGAGTGAGTTGTCGTGTAATGCCAACCAGGTCGTCGTAGTCGACGGAGAAACTGGGTGGCAGATAGATAGAGCATACGGTCAGTTGTATTGGACCGTGTATTTTCACCGCTACTGCTTGTAGATGAGAGGTGAGAGCTACGGGTTCGGAGTGGACAGTGTTCCGAACAAACACGGCCACTCCCCCCTTCGCTCGATCACCCTCGGTATCATCCTTTCGGTATGCGTCAAAACCTCTTAGCACAGGTTGATGTGTTGGTCTGAAGTGTGTCTCCTGGAGGCAGAGACACAAAGGATCAGACCGTGCTAAGAGGTGTAACTCCTCTTTGTGAGCTGTAAAACCGTTGATGTTCCACTGAAGTATGGGAGCCATCCTTACCTATTTAACCTCACCCGCCCCGGATCGGGTGGGTCATCGGTCACATCATGCCGAGGAACGGGACCAGACTCGTCCACCAGCATCTCCGTGTCTTCCTGTCCAGAAACGGTGACAGACATCTCCGACCCCGAGGACTCCTCAAAATCCTCCTTATCTTTTTTCTTCTTCTTCCTCTGCTTCTTACCCTTAGTCTCCCCACCGCTAGGCAGTCTGGGAGGGGAAGAAGATGGGGACTTGACAAACTGGGTCGGATCAGTCTGTCTAAACTTAGGACCTCTTATCTTTTGGTCACCTCTATTACCACCGGTAGCTAATGGTATCGCTACCATTTCGATAGCACGTGGTGGAATAGGAGGTGCTGTTAACTTCATTGCTGGTGGGGTCTTTGTTATTGCTGCTGGACTGGTCGAGGTTGCAGATGTGTTGCTAGCGACATCCGCGGTCTTAGGTGTGATGACCTTGGTGGATTTTGCACCACACTTGCATTGACATGAGCACACAGTGCTTGTGCCCATGTCTGCAAAGGAAGTCTGCGTAGCAACACTTTCTTTCCTGAAGGGAGTCGAGACCATCTTAGCAAAGCTACTTCCAAAAATTGGAGCGGCGAGCGATTTCGCCTTCTTCTTTGCCTCTACATAAGGTATCCGCTCTTTGGTCTTCAACTCCTGTATCTTGCGCTCTTCAAGATACACTTGACACTCTCTACTCCAGGCAGGGTGCGATCCGGAGCAGTTGACGCACACCTGTGGGAGCGTGCAAGTGACACCCGGTTCATGTGCCCCCTTGCCGCATCTACCACAGGTGGGGTTGCCCTTACATGACGCCGTCGTATGTCCGAACCTCTGGCACTGAAAGCAGCGCATTGGGTCCGGAACATACGGACGGACGTTCAGATTAATGTATCCGGCTTTAATACACTTGGGCAACACTGGAGTGTCAAACGTCAGGACGAAGGTGGCAGTCTTTTCAAGACTGCCATTTACCCTCCGTTGAATCTGACGCACCTCGACCACTTGCTGTCCTTCCCACTCCTTAACCAGTTCCTCAGTCCCTAAATCCATCATGTCCCGGCAAGTGACAACGCCTTTACTAGAATTTAGGGTTCTGTGGAGTTCGCAACTGACTACGAACTCCCCGAGCTTCTCGCAATTAAGGAGCTGGGAAGCCTGCCTACTGGTGGTTGTTTCCAGCAGCAGCGTCCCGTTCCTCAGCTTTTTTACTGATCTTAAGGTACCGACCAATCCTTCGAGTCCTTTATTAATATAAAAAGGGGACACCTTTTCAAATGTCCCCTCTACCCTCTGCATTACAATGAAAGCGTTCGCTATGGAACACACTTTCCTGTGGCTATGGTCTTTCGAAGCGGGAGGGCTATCAACCCTGGCCCGCTTCTTTGTATTGGGTGTATTTTTATTTTCCTGCGGCACACCCGTACCGCAGGTTTTTGGGGTTTTGGATTTTTGAGCCTGAATTTTGGTCCCACGAGTAATTCCAAAATAAAAAGGAATGCTCATACAACTGGGGTGCGCAGGTGCCCCTGAGGTCGCACGTTAGCGGGTGGTTTGCCTCACCACTCATCCACCTCATCAGCACGTGTCCGACCTTGAGGTTGAGGTTTTTTTTTATAGAGGTTTGTACCGTCCTCGCGATCCGGGCGATGAAGCCAAGATCCCCGTTCTCCTAGGCACACAACGTTCCACCGCCACGCCCTACGGTGGTCGTTGAAGCATGGTAGGAGTTTACGGTGTGGGAAACTTGCGGCGCTCACAAGTTTCCAGCTCGGGCACCGCGGGTTCGCCAAACCAGTACCTGGCACTTGCGTACCAGGCCCCTGCGGGAGGAAGTTATGTGCAAATGCCATTTCATGTTGATTGGTACTATTACACCTAGATACTTCCATGTTAACAAACTGAATTGTTAACTTCGTACTCGTGAATAAACAGTCTTTTTGTTACTTATTTTCATTGCCTTGCACTTTTTGCAGTTAAATGTAAGCTGCCATTTATGGCACCATTCCGAAATAATAACCAGATCGCTCTGAATTTCTAAGCAATAGTCAGAGCACCTTACTTCCCTATAGACAAGTGCATCATCAGCAAACAAATGCATCCTGTAATGAACATTATCACCAAAATCGTTTATAAAAATTAGAAAATGAAGTGATTGTATTAACTTCCCCATCAACAACAACATACTGTGACCAACCAGTTAGAAAATCGAGTATCCATTCGCAAATCTGATCTGATATACCATATGCTCGAATCTTGGCTAAAAGTGGGTTGTGTGGCACAGAATCAAACGCTTTCTGAAAATCCAATGCATCAACTTGTGAACCTGTATCGATAACTTTTATTACGTCATGCCATCTGTTCTTCCGAAATCCGTGTTTGTTTCCTTTAAGTAACTCATTTTCATCTAAAAACTTCATAATGTTAGATCACATGACATGCTCCAGAATTCCGCTGCAAACAGATGAAAGAAATGTGGGTTGGTAATTCCTAGGATCTGTCCAATCTCCTTTCTTGAAAACAGGAATCACCTGCGCTATTTTCTATTCAGAAGGTACTTTTCTTTCTTCTAAAAATTTAGTGAACATATCTGACAGAAAAGGTTCTATTTCTTCTGCGTATTCAAAAAAATACTCTTACTGGTATACCATCAGGACCCGGCGCTTTCCGCCACTTCAGGAGCTTTAATTCCTTTGTAATACCTACACTATCAATCTATACCGGATCCATCTCAAATTCTACATGCCATGGAAAAGTGGGAATGTTTTCCTTGTTTTCGTCAGTGAAAGAATTCGGTGTTAAATACGGTAGCTTTCTCGCGGCTGTCATCAACTTCCCGACCGTCTTGTAGTAGAACTGGCATATTATTGTCACTACCACTAACCTTTTTTACATACTACCAGAATTTCTTTGGTTTTACATTGAGGATTTTGGAAAGTCATTAAAGACCTCGCTCATCACATTCGTAACGTGTCGTCTTACCTCACCTAACTTTTATAAATCACTCCTATATATCGTCCTTCTTGAGAGTGCCTTTGCTTTTTAAGTACCCTTTTAACTTCACGTGAATATCTTCCCTGACTATACACATGAATTGAAGCCACATCTCTTCAACTGAGCCTCTTGCTTCTAAGAAGGTAGGATAAATAACACTCAAATATGTTCTAATTCACACCTTTGGTGCCTTTTGGAATCTCTAAACGATCCTTTCTTCATTTCTTTTTTCTGCGCAGCTGTTAATTTTACTGTTGCAATTACAGCTTTACTATCACTTATTCCCGTGGTGGTAGAAATCTCCGTGAATGATTCAGGTCTATTTGTAAAGAGAATATCTAAAACGTTCTTGTTACAATTTTGGCACTGCATTGGTTCAGTGACGAGCTGCTCAAGATGAAGATCTGAGAAAAGGTCAAGAACAATTTCACAGGATGTTTTATCCCTACAACCTGTAAATTGAACGTAATTAGTCCAGTCGATATACGGAAAGTTGAAGCCACTGCCTAGAGTTATTGCATGATCCAGAAATTGACTACCTATATTACTTACATTCAGCAATAGTTAGTTACATCTGTATCTGGTGGACAATAGAAAGACCCTATTACAAGTTTTGTCGTAGCTACATTGAGTCTAATACATAGGATTTCACAGACCATATTGATATCTATTTCATTAGATGACAGGTGTTTACTAATAGCTATAAATTTACCACCTCCTTTGGAATGCACCCTATCTTTACGGAAATCGTTCATGCTATTGTTAAAAATATCTGCTGAAATTATATCCAGTTTTAACCAGCTTTCAGTACCTAATACAAAATCTGCTTCTGTGCTACTAATAACGCTGTCAAGCTCAGGCTGCTTATTACAAACACTTCTACAGTTAATAACGAGTACTTTTAAGGATCGTGATTTATTTAAGCTATTCCTAACATAAAGTATCGAATTCAATTGGGCTGCCCATAACTGTAATCCCAGTTTCGAATCTTCCTCCATCAGCCTAAAAAAAAAAAAAAAAAAAAAAAAAAAAAAAAAAAAAAAAAAAAAAAAAAAAAAATGCTTTCCACACGGCCTCTACTACCTGTGTGGCCGATTCACGTGTGTGTAATGCACATTTGTTCTATCCAAGGGACCCCAAAGGCAAAGATCTAGGAATAGAAAGCCATGATTATTGCTCTGGTTTAGACCCTCCAAACGGCTCTGAACCAGAGGTCCACAGTCGGTTCTATCGACAATGCTGCACATAGTTAACTCAGCCAAAATCTTGCGGTCATCAGCTACAGAGTTCATCCTTTGAGCAAGCCGCCGGAAGGAAGTGAGGATACTCTCCGACCCAAGGTGGCAAGCACCATTGATGCTGACATGACCTACAATCTGCAGCTAGCTAAACACCTTCCACTCAATGGCATCCAGAATGGCTCGTTCCTTATGTTGGATCAGACCTCCCAGAATAAACAATGAATGGATGCTGGATTTCATCTCTGACCTATTCGCCATTTCGGTAAGGGGCACAATAAATCGCCTAATGTTGGAGCTCCCTATCACCAGAATCCCCTTCTGTGGTCGCTTAGACCTACTGGGCTGGCAACATGCAGAATGAAGATTGCGAAACTGAATCATTCCTAGACAATACATCAAACCGATTGGACAGTGGTACAATCTCGCACTCCTGGGATTCAGACTTGTACAACTGCTCCTGCATGCGGCGTCGACGTCTAGAAACCACATGCCAGTCACCGTCAGGCGACCTCCACACAGATTCCAATATCTCGGCCTGGACTGCAGGTATAATGATTGGTAGTGGAGAACCTGTGAGAGCACTAGCTTAAATAGGGTCACCCATACCATACCTGCTGCAGTCACCTATGGCAGCTTCCAGACTTGTAATATTCGTTAACAAAGCTGCAAACTGAGCGCGAAGATCAGCCACCTCAGCCCGCATCTGCACACAGCAATCACAGTCCCTACACACATTACCTTGAGAAAAGAAACTGAGGAGAATATGAAAGAATGAATCAACCAAGAGATCCAAATAACACTGTTTACTACTTACTAAGAAAAGCTAATCACGGCTTAACTAAAACCTAACTGTGGAGATAAATACAGACCAGACGGTGGAAACTGCTCTTAATAGATAATAGGTCGTATGAGAAACCTATGTTAACTAACCACAGTAATAAATAAAGAACGAATAAGCTCTATATACCTTCGTACAGAAAAAATGTAAAGATGTACGCTTACTATACGCCGCTGCTACTCAAATACCGAAAATAAAACAAAAGCTATATCTACACTTTAAATTAAGTAAACAGAAATGCCAACACTTGACACGATGGTTTCTGGAATTCAACTAACTTCTGCTTTGCGTAGACAGTGATTATTCAGAGATAAAAGCTAACTACAACACTATAAATTAAATAACCAGAAATGCCGGCACTTGAAACGACGGTTGCTGGAGATCAGCTTTGCTGTAAACAATGGCCTCGTGGAACAAATTCCATATAGAAAATTGTTTGAATGCTAAAAAAAAGTTACCATTTATTATGAGTTGATTCGATCACGATAAGTTTTTGTCGAGAATATGACATCAAATTTGAATATTGTTGCTTTGTTTCAGTATCCTATCGTACATAAATGTTTCATCAACATTTAAGTATCTGGTCAAGGAGAATGGGTCATCTCGTACTTTAGCTGCAGCACATTGCACACCTCAGCCCACTAGCATCCTTTTCCTAGAGAAAAAAACTCATATCAACTATTCTCAAGTTCAGTACTCCCGCTACAATGCAGTGACCTTTCCGGTTTGATAGCCTATTTCAGAATTCTGCTCCAACTATTTCGCGCATCGTTTCTGGATTTGTGCATGATGCGAGCCGATCAAAATGTTTGTCGCCTTTGCAGACTCTCGACATTTTTGAAACTCTAAAGCCACTGAAATGTTCTTGATTTACTTGGAGGCTGCTTACCAAAAGCTACATTAAACATTAATTGGCTTTTATCAGCAGTTTTCTTGAGGTTGAAATAAAACACTCAAGAGCTTTCGTCCACTCTTATCCTATATTTCAGAATTTGCATACAGACAATTTCCTATCCTTTCGGAAACATCAACCAACTGTTATCAACTGAAAATTTCGTCAAATAAGTATTTGAAGATACAGTATGCATTTGATTTGATGTTGTATAAAAAGTGAAACCTTGTTTCCTACAAAACTCTTTATCAAAGAATTACTACATTGCAGCTAAACAGTTTTTGGTACTAGAGGAAGCACTCTAATTTTTTTTCCTACCTGGCTCGTCTGTACATTCTGCCAGTGGAGTGCAGCAATCAATCCAGAAACGTTGAGCGTCAGCCTGTTGTCCAGAGAGCAGGCTGGAGCACTTAAGTGCATGATTCAAACTGCCAGGGACCACTCTGCTGTCCACGCCATGTCTATCTGTAGTATCATGGATCTCCATAGCTCTAACGCCTAGTGGTTAGATACTATATATTGAGTAACCTGTTGATGAAAGCCTATACCTTGTTTTTCGTACACACCAACATGCCTGTCGTGATGGGAATTTTCAAAGCTCTCTCCAACATTCAGTGAAAAATTTTGTTTCATGAACAAAACAAACCTTGGTTTCGCGATTGAAAAGAAGGGAGGAGAGAATAGAAGCAACAATCTCTTCGCATTTCTTGATGAAATTGACTCCACTCTATAATGTTTTTGTGTCCGATTATACATTACCAATGACTTTGACAGAACAAGAAATGACATTGTCACCTGCTAGCGCTTTTTACAATATTCTCTGTTAACTTAGATCCCAACATGCTATACACAGAATCTCGTGTCTTTTCATATTTTTTTAGTTAAATTACTCGAATTATAACCTTAACTTCTTCAGATTTGGAAGACAAGATCTCAAACTTTTTTTACATTGTAATATAATTGTAGTAGAAAATAAATAACAAATGACCAAATGCCACACTACTTAGGTCGACAAAGCCGCCATTCTTGGATGGTTGTGTTGTGTGAAGATAGGCTGCTGATTGTGTCATTATAGTTAACAAACTGACAAGAACACTGCATGTACCAGCCAATGCTGACACGAGTAAGATCTGTCACTGTGGCTACCCCGCAGTAGCCAACCTTTTCTATTCGGGTCCAGACATCAGTTCACACTAACCACATCAGTTCACACTAACCACATCAGCCAGGGAGCCAACAACTGGAACAAGATATGCTACAGTGGAACTCGTGTAGTAACTTTGCAAAACTACAAATGACATGTACTAAGTAAATTATGCGTCAAGGTGATAACGTGAAAGTAAAATTTGAATATTATTTTCGTACCGGTATGTCAAGTTTGAAGTACAGTGTCTAATCATTGCTTTGTGTAAAATATTTTCAGTCTATCTTAAATAACAGAGAGTTTATAAATTTGTTATTAACACTTCTGTACTATGTGCTGGTCTGTATGTCAGTGGTTTGTGATTGTAACATAGTAACTTTTTTACATTACAGAACATCAGAAGATTACTTTTAAAAAAATTAATTGTGATGGAGCACAGGCTCCAGTGGCAATTTCCCTACATCCCCATGTTCCCCCTATCCTGCACCCACCTACATTTGCCCTCTACAAATTTTATCTTTAAATTCTTTCAACGTTTTCGGTAAATTATTCATCATTTCTCATGGTAACTCATTCCAATCCCTGACACCCTTACCTACAAAAAAGAATCTTCCCATACCCTTGTGTCTGAAATCAAGTGCCAGCTTGTGGTCATGTTCACCTTTTCCTTTCCATGCACTACTTTCCATACCTACTCCAATATCTTTCCATGTCTCACCGCCAGTATATGCCCTGTACACACCCATGACACTCCTCATCCTCCTCCTGTCATGCAATCCGTCACTGATTGCATTCTGCAATAGTTTCCAGAAACAAATCTAGCAGCCCTTTTTTGCACCTTCTCCAACTCCTGTATTTGATACGTAAAATCAGGGACTCATACTACAATTTCAAGTTGTCTTATATATATAAAAAAAAAGTTATAGCAAAGCAAGGGAAATATCAGAGTTAAAACAGTGATTGACAATCAATCAGTAAGTGGCTAAAGGTTGGCATGGCCTCAAGGATCCCCGAGTAAGCTGGATTTGCTGGGACAATAAAAGCTTGAGAAATGTCTCTGCATCGTCTTAGCTGCTATGCCAACAAATCCTACTTCCATGTCCATGAAGGCAAATGCTGTGTGTCCCTTAAGCAATACATTACAGCAAGTGGGAAAGGGTGAGATGCAAAATTCCAGCACCCAAAAACAGGGACATTCTGGCTGAGGGTGACAACCCCTACATAAAAACAGGCAGGTCACAAGGCCTAAATGTGGCAGCCCCATCATGTGACTTACCCAGCTATGGGCTGGTAAAATATAATGGGAGAATCTTCTTTCTACCTGCAACCTTTACACAAATAATAGAACTTCCGTATACTGGAAAAGGACTAAGAATTTTAGAAATGGACAGGAAATAAAGATAGCAGTATATAACACTAGAGGCTTGAGTAATAATGAAATACAGAAAGAATTAAAAAGATATGAAGTTAGATATGGCTATAATAGATGAACAAAGAAGAAATTGAAAGGTAGCATATAATTGAATAATTATATGATGGTTTATAGTTGAGTACCACAAGAAAACGGCCACATAACGAGTAGCTATAATGACTAGGAAGCTGTAGAAATCCAGAATTAATATTTACAATTGAATTAAAGACTGCATCGGAAATCTCGGGATTAAAGCAGAGAGAGGGTATTTGATTTGACATTGTTTGGGGTGTACAGCCCAGATGAAGGACGATTGGAAGACATACAGAATTTATATGAGAAATTGCAGGAATCCCTGAATGTTATCAACAAAAACAATTATTTAGTTATAGTGGGGGATCTCAACGCTCAAGTGGGAAATAAGCCCACCTAAAATGTAATGGAATCAATGAAGAGGTAAATTAATGGAAAACTTCTGATTGATTTTTCCATCTTTAATAATTTGAAAATAACAAAAACCTTTTCCATTCATAAGGAAATACTTAAGTTCACATGGAGCTGCCAAGGTAACAGATAATAAATTGATTATACTCTAGCAAATGAGAAAATAGCAAAACTTGTACATAACACAAGAGTATACAGGGGCAAAGATAGGCACAGCAATCACTCTTTACTTATTACAAATTTGTCATTTCTGTAAACTTAAAACTAGCGCTGTAGGTAGTGGGTGGCTGAAATTCTGTGTAGTCGCCAAATGCGTGTCAGAATTACCACAAACTACTAATTTTTCTATCGGCTTTGTATCCATAGTTTCTGCTCCCTTCTCATATAAGACTGTGATGTTGCTAGAGGTATTTCATTTAAAAAATGTAATGTGGACAATTACTTGGGCCTAGATTAACCTGCAATAAAAAAAACGTGAATCTTAACTAGCTATTACTTAATAAATAAGGTATTTGCTGTAAGTACACACATTTTAAAATTCAAGCGTATTTGTTTGTTCCGTTTCATTTCTGTTGCTCATGATGCACGTAGAAAGCAAAAAATGACAGTGGTGAAATCAAATATAGCACTATGGTGTTGGATATAGAGGCTTTTTATTTAAAAAAAATAGATGTGAAGAATTACTTGGATCAAATTTAAAATATAATAAAACAATAGAAACGTAATGTAGATACTCACTATTTAATAAAGTAAGTAGACCATATATTTTGTATCAAACATTTTGTTTCAAAATTTTTTTCTGTATTATTAAGAAGTGGCTTAACTTTATACAGAAGTAATATGTCACAAATTTAAACAAATTAGTAAAATTGCTGGTTATTTCATGATTTACTTAAGGTTCAATCCACAACTCTGTTTGAACATATATGGTATCTACTTCAATATTTCTTTCAACTCTCCGGTGCAAAGATCGTGTGGCGTTAGCCCATCTTTGCTCTTCGCCACCTTGTTGGCTCCGGCTTCCAGCAGCACTTTAGCCACTGCTGAGTGGCCACCACCGGCTGCACGGTGCAACGGCGACCATCTGTTATTGTCAGTCACGTTAACGTCTGCCGTCTCCCCCAATAGCCGCACCATGTCGACACGACCTCTCTCGGCCGCCAAATGCAGTGGAGTCTCACCGGACCACTTGTCTCTGGCAGTAGTGTCTGCCCCAGCCGCCAACAGCTCTCTCGCCGTCTCGACACTGTCTGTACAGCAGGCCGCGTAGTGGAGCGGCGTCCAACCGTTAAAATTCCGGACATCGACGTCTGTACTGTCCAGCAACAGCCGCACGACACCGGCGTTGCCTCCCCGCGCTGCGCAGTGCAGTGGAGTTCTCTTGTCTCTGTCCAGAGAGTTTCTACCAGCGCCGGCCTCCAGCAGGGCTCTCACCGCCCCCTCGTCACAGCGCTCTGCGGCCCAGTGCAGCGGTGTCCGCTTACAAATATCTCCGACGTTGACGTCCGCCCCCGCCGCTACCAGCGTCGCGACGGCTCTGTTGTTGCCATCCTCCGCCGCCCACAGCAGCGCTGTCCGCCCCCGCTGGTCGGTGCCCGCCCCCAGCAATACTGTGACGGTATCCATGCTGCCCGTGCTCGCTGCCAGCAGCAGCGGTCTCGTAGACCAGTCCTCTTCTCCCGCAGTGGTGTCCGCCCCCATAGAGCACAGCAGCTGTGCGACCGCCGCGTTGCCCGCCGCCGCTGCCAGCTGTAGCGGCGTCCTGCCGTCCTTGTTCTTGCGGTCCACCTGGGCCCCGGACCTCAGCAGCACTTCTGCCACGACGGGCCCGCCGCCGCCTCCACACGCCGCCGCCTCGTGCAGGCAGTCCACCCGTCACTCTCTCTCACCGCTTCACTGTCTGCCCCTGCATTCAGCAGCATCTCAA
Source organism: Vandiemenella viatica (assembly GCA_031002005.1). Classification (NCBI taxonomy): domain Eukaryota; kingdom Metazoa; phylum Arthropoda; class Insecta; order Orthoptera; family Morabidae; genus Vandiemenella; species Vandiemenella viatica. Next base: position 4,680,247 of record JARYHS010006518.1, read on the forward strand.
CAGCCAGGTGTTGGCCGTGCCTCGAGGCCAGATGCAGTGGCATTGACGACGCGTCATTGACTGCCGCCGTGGTCAGACTCTGTCGGTGCTGCAGCGCCATCCCCAATAGCTCCAGATGACCTTCCTGACAGAGTGACCGCATAATACATCGAGCGGTCTCTGGATTGTCCAGCCGCTTCTTCGTCACCCCTAACTGGCTGCAACTGACCATTCCAGTTTCCAGGAGTTTTTCGAGGGCCAGGTAGTCGCCAACCACTTCAGCAAAGTGCCAGGCAGGCCAGGACATCACTTCCTCAACAGAGAGATCACTCATCAACGACTTAGTCATGATGCCCTACAAAGATAAAACATATTGCATTTTATATCACTTATTACACCTGAAAACATAAATTAACACTAAAAGTATAAATTGCAGAAACAAACATTGTAATCACACAATAGGTTTTGGTAATACCTTTGAGGTTGAAAACTGCATATGAATACTACAACACAATGCATATTGTTAATTTGTTCAAGTATCACTGTCATTAAGTCTCTTGGTTTTGCAATCATATTATCCTTGATGATGGGTTACTGGGCGGGCATTTGAAATGTTTTATTTCTATGTATATAATTCTGTTATTTTTAGTTTTGTATAAAATGTCTGATCAAATTCGCGTATTCATTATTTACCTCAAGTTGCCACTTGCTGATTTTGGTGATTTACTTGAAATGTAGAATATGATCTATTAATGTTTATAGTGAGTATATCTACAAAAATCTATACAGTTGGTGGTTGTGTTCTGCAAAGTGTTTTGCAAATGCAGTGTGTAGTGTTTCAATGCTTAAAAGTATACTTTTTTTTATGCCAGAACCATGGTATTTACTCTGGTGTAATCATAAAATAGTATTGTGGTACCATTTTTCAACAGAACAGTGCTCACCAACAAGGAACAAATCTCTATAAAATGTCTTCTTGATATTGAGGGCATCTAGATCACGCAGATCTATCCCCAATATACCTACCTTTCCTCATAGCAAATTGACTCCCCACGTCATTTGTATGAGCATCAGCGAGATCAACAGAGCCTCATGTTAGTGGACAGTATAATGCAGTGTAGTCACAATATCTTTTGAACAAGAACAATGGAGTTGGATGAAGACAAAACAGTGTCATCAAGGTCTTTGAGAAGCTTGTGGGCAATCTGCAGTGCCTTAAAAAACAGTCGAAGGTTGGCACAAAAACTTCAACAAGTGACAACACTATATTAGACTATTTGCTAAAACAAGGCTCTGTTGTTCTCATCACCGAGCATGCAGATGACGGGAGAGACCATTTGCTCTGACGGAACATAGGTATCCTATTATATAAAACGCTAATCTGGAGTCTGGGTACGTCGTCTATAGCCTTCACACTCCAATCAACAGCCACCATATTACATTGCTTCCATCATCTTGCTTTTCGTTCATTTACAGCTAGATGCAGAAATTCATGTAAGGAGAACGAAACTCAATATTTACGCTATTTTATCTGTATCAGTTATAAGGACTAAGTTAAACCATAACCTAAGATTTTTTTTGGCAGACAGTAAGAAACAATGAAGTTTATTAAAAATACCATAGAATCATACATACATAATCGTGAAATGTATCAGTCAAATAAATAACAGTTATTCGTTTTAGAAATTATAGTCTCCGTCATCTACCGTAAAATGCATTTATTTATGTCAAATCCTAACGTATTCATATAACGAAAGATATAATTAAAAATGATTCGTTCTCTTACAAGCTTTTCCAGAATAAATTCCTACTACCATCATAGATGATACCCTTAGTATTTGATAACTGTGTTAGCTATTAAATGAGATTTAAGATAACCTTTTTATCAGCTCAATTTATAAATGGCAATTCTTCAACGATATTCTTGCGGCCAAATAGTGGTGAGCAGAGATATTAGAGATTATTTACACAGTTTAATAAATATGCAATCGCAAGGTCTCTGCTATTGGTAAATTCCAAATCTCATTCCGGCATATGCTCAATTTTAGTTTAATTAAAACTTTCGCTAATATTGCTGCTTGATTAAAGTTTGTTTTCTTTTTGCATATTTTACTGAACACTTTCGTTAGTGGTATTTTTTCACGTTTATCCGATTTTGATATTATACTTTCTGTCATTTAAAGTAAAATAAAGTAAAGAAAATAAACTGTAATTACTGGAGATCGCGATTCCGCCAGGAATTGCCATGTTAAAAGGCAAGACTCCTCTAGAAATACTTTCTGAAATACATTTAACTGTATTATGCCGGTTCAGGCTGTAATACAACCTAATTCCTGCTTGAAAATAATGGTACAGGCTGTATTACAACGGAATGACTGCTTCAAAATAATATGTCTTGCGAATGAATACAGCAGTTTTACTACGCCATTACTGTATGTTATTTTGGCGGAACTGCAATCTCCAGGAGACCTGAACATTATTCATTTTTCCTTACAAGCTTTTCCTGAATAAATTCCTACTACCAACATAGGTGATATCCATCATTATTCATATGAGGGTAATAAAAGCTATGATTTTTGAACGCAATATTAGTGGAGGTTGTAGTTAAGTTGACCAGAATCGCAACTGACACATTTCGTTACAGCATAATTCACTCGTAATGAGTTTTACAAACCAATTTAACACATTTTAAACATATATGAACTCCCGGCAGCTGAGAAGTGCAATACATTGGTCAGACATGCAGACCACTAGAAACAAGATATAAAAAGAAAACACAAGATCACTAAAATATGCCAATCAGTCTACATGTGCAAAACACCTTCCAAAACAGAATCACCAACTGACACACATTCGAACAAAAACATGAAATTACACAATATAAACAAAAACAAATCACAGGGATTAAAAATTTAAAGAAAATTACCACAGCTAGAAATGCTAAATGAAGGTAAACATGTAATTAATGAAGACACAAAAACTGGTTCACATTGTTTCAAATATTTATTGGGAACTGTAGATTAAACTTTCCCCAGGAGATAAAGAAATCAGAATCGTATAGATCACATTTCTGCAGTGGCGTAGCTAGGTCAACAAGGGCCCCGGTGCAAAAAATTTATTTTGGGCCCTCAGGCCAGATGGGTGACTTTTTTTTGCTTCGTGTGCTGGTAGGGGCTCCCTGAGCTGAGGATGGGGGCCCTTGAGTTGTGCTTAGGGGCCCCCTGAGCAGTGGTTGAGGCCCCCCTCAGCAGGGAGGGCCCTTAGTGGGGGTCTTCCTGTGTCTCATGGGCCCCCTTAGACGACGGAAGAACTAAAAAAAAGAAAAAGGTCACCAGTTTGCCGTGAGGGCTCGTGGGACCTCTCAACTGCACTTGGGGGCCCCAGTGGTGTGCTTTGGGGCCCCTTGAGGTATGCTTGGGGGCCTCCTGAGTGTGCACTGCACAGCCTAGCCCCATAGTAGCTACGCCCCTGCATTTCTGGTACCAATTGCATGAAAGTAATACACTGCTCTACCTTTGCTGTATAAATTGACACTCCATGTTCTAGAAAGGGTCAAATACAACAATTTGGTAAACAGGAGTGCATACAATTCAAAGGACAAATAGCATTTACACCAAAGAAAAAGTTTAAGTGATTTTTTTTTTTCAGTTAGCAAGTCAATGAAAAAGGTTTAATCGAAGAATTTTTGTTAAAATGAGAAAAATAGGCAGTAAATTACTCAAACAGAGCAACAATTAAAACAAGAATGCAAGATAATTATATTAGTCCAATTAATTAAAAACCACTAGTGAAGCTGTGACAATTAAAACCATTTACTGTAAATATGAAACTACCTCTCCACACTTCTCGCATAATTATTTTTAATTAATTAATAAAAATGCACATGTGGTAATAATGAGGTAGTGACATGGTTTTTACTGGCTGTGAAATCTATCAGTATCATAGCCACTTTCAACTAACCCAGTAATCCTACTGGGTGTCGTGGTCCTGCAGCTTAACATGGCATCACAGCTGTGCAAGTGTATTCCAACTTCACACTACACAGAGGCAGAGGTAAAGGTTGGGTTAAGGGCCTTTGAAAATTTCAACTGAGACCTGGTTTCGAACAGAGGATATTTAGATCTCCAGTCAGATGCCTTAATTATTGAGCCAAGAGCAATTTCAGTAAAGAATAGCAGATAAATTATCATATAATTCAACCAGTTGACTGAAAAGAAAATATATTTATATAAAAGCTTTTGCCGATGACATCACTATCGTATCAGATGACTTAGAAACTGCTAGGATCCAAATTGGTTTGCTAAAGGAAATTGCTAATCAAACCGGTTTACAGATATCTTTTGAGAAAACAAAATTAATGACTAACATCAAGGATGCTCCACCAAAACTTCAAACCAAATACAGGGATATGAATCAAGTGGAAAAATTGAAGTACCTTGGTGAGATCATTATGAAAAACTGATTGGACTAAGAAGCTATTCCGGTAAGGATTCGCAAACTAGAAATAGCCTACCAAACTTCGCGAGAGGTCTACAATAAAAAATGTCTTTCACAAAATACTAAAATACATCATTATGAAACAGTTCTGAAACCAGTAGTTATGTACGCAGCTGAAACCTTATTCCTGAATGCCGATAAAGGACTTCTGGGAGAACTGGAGAAAAAAGAGAGAGAAAAATTATTAGAGGAATTCTGGGTTCAATCTTTAAGAATGGCATCCATCAAAAGAAATCCAACAAAGAAGTCTGCAACAAAATAGAGAAAATCACTAAAACAATCCACAAAAGACGGGCTCGATTCTATGGCCACCTCAAACAGATGGAGGAGAACAGACTAACAAAAAAAATCTTTAATTTATTTGATTCCTGACCGAAAACTGTAATGCCCTGTGTAAGACGTCTGTCCTTTGGTTGATGTATATTAATTTTAAGTTCTGGTTCGATTATGATCTGCTCACTTCAAGTAGTTTAAGACATTCATTTAGTAAGAATTAATTATAGTTCGAGGACCCGGTCGCCAGACAATTAAACCAAAACCGTCCCCAGAAGTAATTAGGAGAATAATTAATAAAATTCATTAAGCAACATCAAGAAGAGCAATTATGTTCATAGCAAGTTTATTACGAAAAACACGTCAAACACATGCGAACGGTTTGGCCACCATCAAATTTCAAAGTATAGCTATCGAAACTTCTTATCCGAAAGATTGCAGAATTCTTGTGGTAAAAGGAAAATTACAGTTCGTATCTTCTTCCCGCTAAAACATACATCAACACAACTCGGCTTTCACTGTTCATTTATATACTGTTCAAACACTCAATTTTATAACCACAGTTCTTATTTAAGACATAAACTTCTTCTTACACACAGTTCAATATAGGAAAACACATTATACCGAACCTATATGCCTACAATAAGTGAGCCGCGGTACGCGATCAGCTGTCTGCGACAATCCGTGCGCAACCATTACTAGCGGGCGACTGACTTTTGAAAATAATGTAGCTCTCCGCTCCAGAGATACTACTTTGAAGCGGCGGAAGGTAACTGTAATGTCACACTCCCCAGCTACCAAATGTGATAACTGTTCGGGTTTTGTTTGATTATTTAGAAAAAACCGAAGAATTATCATAAAAAAAAGCATACAGAAAATTTCATACTGTGCTACAAATACAAAGTTACAAAACCTAAGGTGGCCAACCGACTAGCCTAAGTTACATTAAATCACTGCGCATACACCTTAAAGAAACATGAAATACACACAAAATCAGAAAACACAATGAAAAATACACGAAGTAACCACATGGAATTGTCATAGTTTTTTGTGGTCACAGTTCTCAGGAAAAATAAACTGAAAGGAAAGAACATATATACAACATAACAAAAATAATATTTTCGCTTCCACCGCAGGCTCTATGGTTGGAGTCCTCGGGTGCGACACTGGTAGAGGTCATTAACTTCTATAAGACTTTTGTTGAATCACTTCACACACTACACTGCACTACACTGTTGTTGCTGCAGCTGCTGTGGCATTTTTTTCTGGCAGGGTATGAGAGTGGAAATGTGGATTTAGTTTACAGGCTTTAGCCGGAAGAAAATTAAAGATTTGTTCGCCGCAGCGATGAAGAAATAGGCATACGCCAAATAAAAATTAGAAAAAAGAAGGATAAGGGGTGTCCCTTCCTTTTAGTCAGATAAGTTTTCTGGTAACATTTTGTAGGGTTTAAGGGAAGTAACATTGAAAGTACCCCTGATATTTTGATCAACAGGGTACACTAATACATAGGAATTTTTCCTAGCGCAGCTAGCAATCCGATACGGGCCTTCATACAAATACTTAAACTTCCTAATTTCTTTATTTATGCTAGAGGACTTATAATGAGTCTGCGCCAGTACCAGATCACCCGGCTTATAGTCGATTGCCTTCCCTCTTTGATCATGCCGCTTCTTCCTCCTCTGAGCTTTCTTCTTCTAACAAATCTTCCCTCGGGTCGTTATTGTAGACGGAAAAGTCTTGTGATTGGCGAGCCGTTAGATTCGCTTCATTATTCAAATCTGAGTAGCAAGTGCTAGTAATGTCCGTTAATTGCTTGTCACTATATGGTGAATTTTCGTCCAGTCGCAACTTATTTTTTCTCTTCCATTTTATTGACTTCCTGTCAATTCTTTTCTCTTCTTCATATACCCGTGGCTGCTTCAGCTTCCCGACATCTTCTTTACAAGTTCTGCAGTCTATTGGTATTGATATCTCCTTTCCATAATGCCCTTTAGTTGACAGAAATGTTCCGCATTGTTCGTATACCGCGCCAGCGGCTGCCGCGTACTTCAAATTATTTTTGGTACAGGTACCAACACTGTTTACGCCTTGACTGTTACGCGTGTGTTGGCTGCCGTCATGAAATACATAAGACTTCCGCACAACTTTAACCCCGTCCAGGCGTACCTCGCCCGTCTCCATTTTTTCCGAACCGTCAATTCCTATTAACATCATCTCACCCTCGCGTAATTTCCTTTGTTCTCTCCAAATGTGTTCTTGAATTTTTCCGTTTTCAATTTCAAAAATATCAGCTTCGCCTTCTCCTCTGATCTCCGATTCTTCGACTTCCATTTCCTGATCAAATTCATTTTCATCTTCTACCTCATCCGCCTTCAATTCTTCACTTTTACTGGTTAATAAAATTTTCTCTTGTCGGTTCCTCTTCAACTTCGTTATTGAATACTGTATCATATAGACATATTTCTGGTTGATCCTTTTTCTTCCTCAAGCCTATTTTTTCTTCTTTTACTAATAATATTTTCTCCGTATTTGGCCTCTTTTCTGCCTCCGCCGCTGGCGAAGCCTTCTCAGTGGCAGGCACTAGTTTAAATGTCTGGTGCGGTCTTCTGAAACCACGGCTACCCTCTGTTCTTCATTTTGCGGTCGGTAGTTGTGATTCTGGAACTGCCTATGAGATTTTCCTTCCTCTACGTTTTCCTTTCGAACTCCGTCTTGCCGGCCTGAGTTTTCCGGTTCTTGCCGAAAATTTCTGTTCCCTTCTCTTCGGTGGTTTTCCTGTCGGAACACGTTATTTTGAAAATGATTAGGGTTATGTTGTCCCTGGTATCTTGTTCTGTACATTCTTTGCTCTTGAACATCTAATCTTCCCAGCATATCTACAGCATCCTTTATGGAGCGGATCTTGTGGCTAGTAAGTATTAGCTGTGTCTGTTCCGGTAACCTAGCCGCAATCATTCGTACATACTCTTCCTCACTATGAGGCTGGTCTAAGTATCGGCAAGATGCATAGCACCGCATAAAAAATCGGTTTGTGATCCTCTTCTCGGGTCATAACGGTCACCGCACATTAATTCTGATTTTACGGCGATCTGCCGCTCTGCCGACCAGTATAGATTCAAAAAATCTTCTTTAAACTGCTCAAAAGATGAAAATTCCTCCTCTAATTGCTCTGCCCACAGTCGGGGTCCCGCTCTTAAATGTTTTATTACCATGTTAATTTTCTTCTCCTCACTAGCAGCCATAAAAGGTGGAAAATTTTCGAAATTTTTAATAAACTTTACAGGATGGATGCTATTTCGGTCAGAAAATTCTTCCCAATCAATCTTTTCATCGTAGCATTGAACAGGAATTACTGTGCCCTTTCCGGTTTCTTTGTATTTACAGAATTCTTCTCTCACTACACCCGGCACTTGTTTTAATACTTCTTGCTATATAATTAGCGGCGCCTGTACCTTCATCCTCAAATACGGCAGTTGACACTTTCAATTTCTCCAACTTCTCATCCAGCTGTTCCACCTCCGCAGTTATCTCTTTCATCCCAAACTTCACTTCCGCATAGCCCTGTCGGGTATCTTCTTGCAATGTTTGGAATTGTCCTTCTATCGTCTTTATACGGTGGCAGTGACTATCGCTTTTTTCTTGTAACTGCGCATACTGTTCTTGCAAGGCGTCGGTTTCCTGGCGCAAACTATTAGTTTCACCCTTTAACTCATGTTTTAAATCGGAAAACTGGGTTGCAAAGTCCTCTGCTCGCATATTACACAAAGCACGATACTCTTCCATATCCGTACGTAATTCTGCTATTTGGGATTTGTGTTATTTCAGAGACTTAGAATGTAACAATTCCGCGTCAGACTTTAGCTCAGCTTTTAGATTATCGAGCTTGGAATCAAAGGTTTGAGTACTTAACTTTTCAAATTTATCATGGAGGATTTCAGTGCTTGACTTAAGGTCTGAATTTAAGTAAGGATTTCAGTACTTGATTTGAGATCCAAATTTAAATTTCCAAATTTAAATTTCCAAATTTGGGGTTTAGAATCTCAGAATTCGTAATTAAATTTTCTAACTTGGAATTTTGGATTTCAATATTCATATCTGCCTTTAGTGAGCGCATTTCCGCTCTCAAGATTTCCACCACCTCAGTGAGACTTAGACTACCGTCTCCTTCCGTACCCGGCATGATTATAAATTTTACACAGAAAACTGGATCAAAAAATATTGTAAATTCGCTTCCCGCGAATCAGACCACAACAACGCCGTTATACACGAAGCGCCAGCTGTTGCAAGCTATCTAGCTAAGCATGCCATTTGAAGAAAAAAGGGAAACAAAAGGTTGCACTATAGGCATAACTACAGGTGGAATTTAAATAATTGCTTCATTCATCACTGATGACAAAGGAGAAGAAAATGTATTGTCTAGTTAGGAGAGAAAAATCTTGTCCGATTTTCTTCCTCGATATTTCACAGAAAAAAAGGAAAATTATCAGAAAAAATTAGGAAAAGGATTCAAGCCTTCAAAAACAGCCAAATAAGCAGCGCACAGCGCGTCCTTAACTTTCGGAGACTCTGCACGACGACTCTTCTTTCTCCCGCCTTCGTCATCTCGGCTGCCCAGCTCCGCGTCGAACAATGTGGAATATCTCCTCGGCTGCTCTCCGACCAACCGCGCTGCCTTCCTCGAGTGGAACCTCTTCCGCACCTTTGAGTATTGTCGCTACAGTCCCGATTGTCGTCGTCGTTATGTCCCTAACTTTCCTTTTACTTTTGTGTGTTTTCCCAGGGTTTGAGAAAAAAATGTCTCTCCTCCTAGTACTAATTTCTATCACACAGTCCGTTATGCGTCGCCATGTAAGACGTCTGTCCTTTGGTTGATGTATATTAATTTTAAGTTCTGGTTCGATTATGATCTGCTCACTTCAACTAGTTTAAGACATTCATTTAGTAAGAATTAATTATAGTTAGAGGACCCGGTCGCCAGACAGTTAAACCAAAACCGTCCCCAGAAGTAATTAGGAGAATAATTAATAAAAGTCATTCAGCAACATCAAGAAGAGCAATTATGTTCATAGCAAGTTTATTACAAAAAACACGTCAAACACATGCGAACGGTTTGGCCACCATCAAATTTCAAAGTATAGCTATCGAAACTTCTTATCTGAAAGATTGCAGAATTCTTGTGGTAAAAGGAAAATTACAGTTCGTATCTTCTTCCCGCTAAAACATACATCAACACAACTCGGCTTTCACTGTTCATTTATATACTGTTCAAACACTCAATTTTATAACCACAGTTCTTATTTAAGACATAAACTTCTCCTTACACACAGTTCAATATAGGAAAACACATTATACCGAACCTATATCGGCTAATGCCTACAATAAGTGAGCCGCGGTATGCAATCAGCTAGCTGTCTGCGACAATCCGTGCGCAACCATTACTAGCGGGCGACTGACTTTTGAAAATAATGTAGCTCTCCGCTCCAGAGATACTACTTTGAAGCGGCGGAAGGTAACTGTAATGTCACACCTGGTTCGTAAATATTAAAGATCTTCATTTGATGGGGCTAGAACCAGAAGTTGCTTTAAACAGAGATATATTTCAGAAGAAGTTAATGACAAGTGGGACGAACACTTCAACAGAAGGCACGGTACACTCTGGACAGAGGAGCTCAAACAGGCACATTCAAAACGAATGAACGAAGAAGAAACTCGCTGCCAAATGCACAAAGGCTTAACGTGATCCCAGATGGCCTCAACGAATAAATATAAAGCAATTGACAATAGTTTGTTGAGTATGTCCCATTACTGGGGGAATTAGAATCAGATGTGTTAGCTCTGAAACTGGTTTGCAGGCCGTCCGTAACCTGGAGTACAGACGCCTTCGGCCAGCCGCCCCTTTGGGGTACAGACGCTGCCTTGTTTCACCAGAGCCGCATTCTCCACCACTTTTCAGAGTTCACAACATTCCGGACCAGCAACCTTGGAGGTCCAGAGAAACAAGTCCCAGATGGTATTTGCCTACTCAACATCCTAAGGGAATATGGTCTGGACAATAAATCAAGAGAATTAATCAATCAGACACTCACTAACATCACAAACAAAGTAAAATTCAAGGGTGAACTCTCCACAGAAAAAACTGGCGTTAGACAGGGTGATGGTCTCTGGACAAAGTCATTAGAGAATGTGAGAAAACGAACACCAGAGTAAAACTAGGCAGAAACAGACTAAATATCTCACGCTTGGCCTTCGCAGATGATCTGGCTATTCTGTCAGAAAGTGAACAACAAGCCGTCAAACAAATAGAATCCCTCAAAGAATTAGCAGTAAAAATGGGACTAAAAGTCTCCTTTGAGACGGTTTTTCTTGGCACACAAACTGAACATAAAACACTGGACACAAAATGTGGAAAAATCAACAGTCACCGAGTTTAAATACTTAGGCGCAATTATCAGTCCAACAGGACTCGCAAATAAGGCACAACAAAACAGACTCAACAAAATGAAAAAGGCTTTTGAACAGACCTGCAACATCTGAACATAGGAATTCAATCAAAAATTAGACACTACAATTCAGTTATTAAACCAAACGCTCTATACACCACAGAAACACTCACACTAAACTCTAAGAGGGATATCGAGAGCATCCAAAAAGACAAACAAAGAATAATCAGGAAAATTATTGGACCAACCAAAACAGAAGAAGGCTACAGACTAAAGTCAAACAAAACAGTAGAGTCCCACTCAAACATAGTCAACGACATCAGAAAACGCAGACTAAAATTATATGGTCACATCTACAGGACTAACAGATTTAACTAAGCAGATATTCAAACTCATGCAACCATTAAAAATGCCTAACAGTTGGTTTGATCAAGTAAGACAAGTCCTGGAAAAACCTAAAATCAAGAATTCAGAAATCCTAGATTGCAAAATCTTCAGATAAAAAATACACGACTGAGTAGTTATGCCAGAAACCAAAGCCAAGAAGACCAGCACAACATGGACAGAAGGGAGAAAACTTGCCTTCAGTAAACGGATGAGGGAATACTGGAATGGCAAAAGATACTCAGGCATAAAATGACTACGTTTTGCGTGATGTGTATAAGCCTATTCACATAAAATAAAAAATAAATAAAAGCAATTAGTTTAGTGTTACTTATTATATTATCTTCATCCATTATTGGTAAGAACACTTAAATACAGAGTAACAGTTTCATATGATAAAAACTATGTTACTTGGGTCAAATGAAAATCAGAATTTTAGAAAGATAGGCATATTCCTCAGTGAGAAACATACCCCTTCCTAAATGCACACGAATAAATAATTTAGCAGCAAAACTTGTACTGGAACTAACTGTATACATGAGGATACTACCCGATGTCATACTAGCTAGCAAAAACTACCATAGTTCACTGGTGTTCACAGATCATGAAATAGTCACTTGGTGTAGATTTCTAGGGTAATAGAAAAGAAAAAAATCAGAGTGTTGGCTGATTACCGCACTGGAGGAAAGACTGATGAAGATGAGGCTCTTGGGGAGGAATTGCATAGATTTCAGAGGTGAGAATTGAATAGTCATTATAGGTGGGGATTTAAATTTACCAGGTGTAAACTAGGTACAAAATAAGATTAATAACACAAAGGAATAGATTTGCGAATACCTTAATCGGGGAAGGACGATTTAAACAAATGGTAGAGCAGAACAATAAGGGACCAAATAATTTGGATATATTCCTGATAAAGCCAGATGATAATCTTGTGAGGTGTCAAGTAACTGAAGGTCAGTGAACCAGCAGCCAAAATTGAAGATGGAAATAAGTACAATTATAAAAAGGCACAGATTTCGAACTTCAAGAGATATTTCAGAGAACGTTGCAACAAATGGAAGGAATTACATTAGTCAAGATGGGAAGAGTTCAGGAGATAATAAGAAAGGGGAAAGAAAAATTTAGTCCAAACCATAAAATAAAGAGAAGTAGAAAACCTATTTACTATATAGGGAGGTGAGGAGGTTAAAGAGGTTGGTAAGAAAAGAACATAACAGAGTTAAGAGACAGCAGGGTAGTTGGAAATATTTAAAACAACTAAACAAGGACTTAATAACAACAAAGAAAATGGCTAAAGATGGGTTTATGAAGAGTATTGTCAGTGCAGGAGGACCATTGACTGATGCATCTAGAAATTTCTATGCCTGTGTTAGAAAACTGAGGGGTAGGGAGGGTATTGGGTATTATAGATATGGGTGAAGAAGAAGTTACTGAGGATTTGAAAAAGGCAGAGATTTTAAGTACATAACTGGTTTAGTGAGAGCATTACAGACAATGAATCAGGAAGGGTCTAATTCGGAGAACGACCTTAACAACACAATTAGAAATGAAGATACCAAAAAATTTGAAATCCATCCTGAGGAAATAAGAAATCTAAAAAAACATAAAGGGGCTGGTGTAGATAATATTACTACAGATATCTTAAAGAGAGCAGGATGTGGCATTGTACTTTATCTTGAAATATTATTTAAATTAAGTCTGTATACTTGTTGCTTAACACAGGACTGGAAAAGTGCGATAGTAGTGCTAGTACATAAAGGAGGGGTGAGAAATAGAGTCGAAAATTATAGGCCAATCAGTTTGAAATCAGTGGTTGCTAAATTAACGGAGAGATTGATATGCAACCACATCAGAAATATATGTGAGGAGCATAAGTGGTGTTTAAGTAGGCAACATGGCTTCAGACAAAGATGTTCATGTGAATCACGGTCAATGGGATATTTGGAAGATACTTCAGATGAAATGGACAAGGGAGGCCAAATTGATAGTGTAGCACTAGATTTTTTAACGGCTTTTGACAGAGCGAGCAATAAAATGGAAGTAAATAAGGTAAAAACTATTGGAGCGGATGAGAAAGTGAATTTCTGGGTAGAAAACAAAGAGTTATGGAATGAAATGCAGGATCAAAAGAAGTGGAAGTAAAAATTGGAGTGCCACTGGGTAGTGTATTTTGACCATTGCCATTCATTATACTAATGAAAAATTGTGTTGATCATTTACTATCAGATTACATACTGCTATATAAAATGATCAAAATGGGAGAGTGCTGTGATCTGGACAGGATATCTAGTTGGGGTGGTAAACATGGGATGATGATAAATGCAAAGAAGAGTCAGCTTATTAGATATTTGATTAGGAAAGAATTGCTTGTTGAAGACTTGAAATGTAAATATCTTGGCATTACATTTGATAACAAGTTTAACTGGGCAGGACATATTGGACAGGTAGTAGGAAAAGATTTCAAAATTCTGCACTTGTTGGAGAGAGTGATCTACATCTACATCCATACTCTGCAAATCACAAACATTGTGGGTGGCAGAGGGTGCTAAGCACCAATCCTAAACCCGCCCATTCCAATCCCGAATAGTGCGAGGAAAGAAGGAATACATATAAGTATCAGTACGGCATCTTATTTCTCTAATCTTATCCCTCCGGTCATTGCGACCTAAATAGGTTGGCGGAAGAAGTATTTCATTGCACTCGAAATTTAAATTTTTTCGCATATTCTCCAATAAATTCGAACGCAAGGTACGTCGTCTGTCTTCCAAACTATCCCAGCCCAATCTATGTGTCAATTCTGTGACGCTTTTATAAGGGCTGTAACAACAAGTCACGAATCTAGCGGCTCTCCTCTGCACCCTCTCAACTGAGTCAATCAGAACCTTGCGATACGGATCCCAAACCCCATAACAGTAATCCAGATGCGGACGCACTAGTGTTTTATACGCTATCTCCTTTGTTTGAGCATTACAATTTCTCAAAATACGACCTATGAATCGTAATTTAGAATTTGCCTTGCCTACGACGGAAGTTATGTCCATGTCTCATTTCATGTTGCTTTGTACTATCACCCCCAGATACTTCACGGAATCAACCGTGTCAACAGGTGAATTGTTTATTTTGTACTCGTGAACAACCTGATTCTTCTTGTTACTTATCCGCATTGCCTTGCACTTTTTGCAATTAAGTGTAAGCTGCCATTTGCGGCACCAATCGAAAATAGCATCTAAATCACGCTGAATTTCTAAGCAATCGTCGGAGCACCTTATTTCCCTATAGATAACCGCATCGTCGGCAAACAATCGCAACCAGCATTTGACGTTGTCACCTAGATCGTTTATAAATATACGCAAGGGGATGCAAGAGAGAAGTAAAGGAATTGTGACAAATCTTTGGTCAGACCTTTGCTTGAATATGGTCTAGTAGTATGGAACCCACATTTTGAGTATCAAAAAGAGGAATTGGAGAGGATGCATAAAATGGCTGCCAGATTTGTTTCTGGAAATTACTGCAGAATGCAATCAGTAACAGATATTATAGAAGAGCTGGAATGGGATTAATTGGAAAACATTAGGAGGGTAAAGAGGGTCATGGGAGTGTACAAGGCATATACTGGTGATGAGGCATATCTAGATTGCGATACCCGCTACAACCAATTACCGCCTCGCGTTGTAAACACTTCGGATGGAGAGAGTATGACGTCACTACACGTGACGCGTTCAGCCTTCTGTCGATTTGTGAATACATGTGAGGCCATAGAACGTAACGTAACCAATAGTAATAATAATAAAAAAATTACAGATAAAAATGTTAAAGAAAATTATTACTTGTGCAATTAATAATATTATTAAAATATCAACAACATTCCATACTGATAATTGATATCCTTCATTAGTAACGTTCCGTAATGTCATTAGTAACGTTGTCATAATTATTAGTCACAATTCCATTGATTTGTATTTGATTCCATTCTTCTATATTTCCCTGAATGGCTGAAATATCTATTAAAATATTTTATACAACATAAAATATTTTTAAATAAAAGATTTCGTCAATAACAATTTGCATTTAGGTTGTAACTCAGCCAGGACCATACTAACAGATAGATGCGATTTGAAAATTGCGTATCAGCAATATCATGTGCGACGACTACGTTTCACTAAGGTCCGGGCATCATTAAACGACAGTAGCAGCAATAGATACGACATAGAAGTTACGTACCCATACTAAGGTGTTCAATAGTTACATTTCAATGTAGTCCAGGCTGCATCAAAACCTCATCACTAACGAATTTATTCCTGTATTACTGGTGCAAAATTAATGATTTCATGATATGAAACGTATTAGTGATGGACTACTTTCAGTGGAAGACCCCATTAGTGACATTTAAAGCTGTGCGTGGAACGTATACGACACATTCAGCATTGTAGTGACATCATACTCTCTCCATCCGGAAGCGTTTAATTCACGAGGCATTAAGTGATTGCAGCAGTATTGCAAACTAGATATTATCCATGGTGTAAGAATGAAATGTAATGTATGGAAGGGAAAAGATGACCATGACCACAAGCTGGCACTTGATTTCAGGCACAAGGGTGTGGGAAGATTATCTTTTTGGGATTACTGGAGATCGCGATTCCGCCGGGAGTTGGCATCATAATACTGCAGTGGTCAAATGCAAGACTCCAATATAAATTCTTTCCTAAGTGCATTTAACGGTTTCAGCTGGTCCAGGCTGTATTACAACCTAATTTTTGCTTTAAAACAGTGGTCCAGGCTGTATTACAACAGAATTACTACTTGAAAATAATACGTCTTGTGACTGAATACAGCAGTATTCCAACGATATTACTGCCTGTTATTATAGCGGAATCGCGATCTCCAGTAGACCCATCTTTTTTAGGTAAGGGTGTCAGGGATTGGAATAAGTTACCACCAGAAATGATGAATAATTTACACAAAATGTTGAAAGAAATTAAACTTGAAATTTGTAGAGGCAAATGTAGATGAGTGCAGGAAAGGGAGGAGGGGAAGATAGGTATGTAGGGAAATTGCTACCAGAATGTCCAACCCATTAAATTAAATTAAATTTAAAAAAATTAATGATAAAGACAAAATATCCAACAAAATAACTATCAAACAACGAAAACTTGGTGACAAAAGCTTGAATCATTTGCAACATACTACAGCCAGATAACCAAAATAAGACAAAAAATTGATATATATCACAGTATTGCAAATATAGAGTAAAAGACTGGGGCCTACTGCAGATCGCTATTCCACAACAACATTCAGTAATGACGTCATAATACTGCTGTAGTCAATCGCAAGACGTATATTTCCAAGCATTAATTTAGATGTAATACAGCGTGGACTATTATTTTCATGCAGAAAGTAGGTTGTAATAAAGCCTGGACTAGCTTGAAACCGTTAAATGTACTTCAGAAAGTATTTCTAGCGGAGTCTTGCGTTTGACCACTGCAGCATCATGGCGCCAATTCCTGGCGGAATCGCGATCTCCAGTAATCCTGTAAATGGTATTCCACCAGTCAATGTAACACCTATCACATAAAAATGAAGATGCTGCTATAATTTGAATACGGACATACGTTTTCTGAATCGCACTATATGGATTTGCATACCGATTTATATCATCTACAAAATAATTTTGCAAAACAACATCTACAGTTTATTAGGAACTTAAATATTTCAATCGATGAAACTAGACGTTTTAAACGAAACATGGACACATATTAGTGAGTAATCTTCGCTCATTCTAGACTATACGACGCCAACAACGCAAATAACTACAAACTTTCCAAAATAATCACAAGACATGTGAAAGGATGGTTCGGTTTGCTGTAGGTAAGTAATCACTAATGCATGCACTCAATAAATACAAATAACGTACAAGCCTGCTACTTCCTTAATATTTACAGTATTTATTATTGGTTCGATACTACCTCTTGAGAGATTTATTTTTGATGGCAAAAACGGTACGCTCAACACACTCACATGAACTTCTACAAAGATACTAACTGTTTGAGATGCTGCATACACCATGGAGGAAGGAATATATGGAGACGAGATAACGCGAAATCCGTGAAACCTCGTGAAAAAACTGTGCCTGCGCGGCGGACATCGTAGGAGTACCAAAACATTGGGCTGTTTGCACTGTGTCAGCTGCTGAGAATATTTCATTTTCTAATATTCTAAAGTTTTCTATAATGCCAAGTTGTGATGCATATGGTTGCACAAACAGACGAGATAGGAAAAAACCTGGAATAGCGTTTCATAAGTAAGTCACATTGTAATTATCGTTCTAGAAATATCTGACAGGCAACCGCAACATTAGTGCCATTCGCTATAAATTTATTCATTGCTCTCAATAGGATCATATTATTCTCAAATTTTTGTTGGTGTAGTGTAGACAACTAGCATATGTTACTATTTTGCACCTGAAAAGCTAGCCTTGTTGTAGACAAATGTTGGAAATTTAATTTAAACGGGTCATGTTTACATCGCGACACAGTGAATATGGTATTCTGCATGTATTACTCACGTTTAAGTCTACACTGAAATTGCACGATGAAATTAATCGTGATAATTTGTGCTGTGCGAACTTCTAAACGTGATGAAATAAACTTTGTTGACGGAAATGTAGTTCGCGATGCATTTCTTGTGTTTAGATGTGTCTACATAGTTTGGTTTTGTAGCGGCAATATTAATGGAAATGTTGGCAGGTTTAAATGCGGTGTATACCGGAAGAGAACAAACAATTAATTTATTATTAGCTGTTAGCTTCTGATTTTTGAATGTACTGATTTTTCTAGCCAAATTATATAGGCCACTACCAGTACAATATCTTCTAAGTAGGCTCAGAAACTATGAGGTTTTATGAAGTATTAATTTTTTTAAAGCTCTAAACATTGACTTATGCTTATTTTTAAATTTCAGATATGACTTGTTTCTATTTGTAAATATGTCTACAAGTATATTTCTAGATTTTGAAATCTTCCTTGTCAATTACTGAATTAGAATGTGAAAATATAACCTATTTGAACATCAACTAAAATTTAAGGACTGTAGAAATAAACAGTTTGTTATTCAAGTTAAAAAGAATTACCTGCTCATTAAGTTACGTCTGAATTCATCATCAAATATGGATATGGCGATAGTTTTTTTCTGGTCCAGGCCGCACTTCAACCTCACCACGTCAATTTTAAGGTACAATATCTCGATAACTAAGCGAGATATCAAAAAAATTTATTCTTTACTTTCAGTTTCCCTCATCGAGTTACATAAGAATTCATCATCAAATTGCGGCGCCACAGTTATCGTTGAATCCCCTCATAACCTAACAATCTCACTTTTGAGACAGAATATCTCGCGAACTAAGCGAGATATCGAAAAATTTTATTCTTTATTTTCGATTTGTATCGTCGTGTTACATAAGAATCTATCACCAAATTTGACTTTGGGGACACGTTTCTTCTGAATTTCAACCAGAAACTCCACTCTTTTGAAACAGTATATCTTGAGAACTAAGCACGATATCAAAAATTTTTATTCTTCATTTTTGATGTGGTCTCGTCGAGTTAAATGATAATCCATCATCAAATTGCGGTGCCACGATTGTCTTATGATTCCCTTTTGTGCATATTTCCGTGTTTCTCTGGTCAAGCAATATGGCGGCCTCCCCTCCCACTTGTCTCCACCCGGTTTCACTCCAGTATGTGGCGAAGGTCCCTTGCGTCGTCTCCATATATTCCTTCCTCCATGGCATACACACACACATTTGTGCGCCAGCTATGTCGTGGCGATCCCTATAGTCGATTAAATGTGTGTTGTGTAACAACGAGCTGCATCACAAGCCGAAAAACAATCGTTACATATTTGAACGTGGCGAGCATGCGTGACGGTAAGCATACACACAGATATCTCACTAAACAATTTACTCGTGGCAGATAAGACTTGCTGAGTTATGACAAGTTAAGTATGATGAGCAGAGAATAGGTAGCTGATTTCATTACATATCAGCAACATACTGCATTGGAAGGTGAAATCAAAAAGAGTACCAGAACACAAGTTTAAAAAATTAGGATGTAGTGCTTTGATAGAGGTTTGCGGGAAATCCACTCTTTGTGGAGTTCTTTCGTAAGAAATATATATATAAAAATGAAAACTCAACAAGAAGTGGAACAGAAGAAGAAATCTACAAAAGTAATTTACGCTATTACTACGACTTAGGCTACTACTGTTTATGAGAGATCAACACGAACCAATGGACAGTATAAGGAATATAGGAAGCCCAAATTATGAAGAGGAGATGAAGGATACTGAGGAAATGTGTAGGAGGATGTACGTAATACTGAAGAAGCGAATAAAATGCTTTTCAAATAGTACAAGTAGCAGTATATGATCGTGTTTATAATCTTCCTGTAACCACTTTTTTTGTCGTACTGCCCGTTTCTTATTGATTTTTACAGCTCTAATATAAGCTGCTGCACGAATAAATACATTTGCTTTTGTTTTTGTAGGACTTAAAAACCTGTTCCATTCCAATATTGTCACCTCGCTTGTAACATAACCTCACTACACTTGGCTCGCGATGTTTTGGAACTCCCAGTGAGCCGCGAGCCAGGCAATCATGACGGATAAATTCGTAGACCGCTGCCATAAACACAACAATTTGAGCGCGGTGAGCCAAATGAACGACAAATGTGTGAACCTGATGTTCCTCTCCCACAAGTACAGGCACGTCGAGAGAATATATGCGCACAAATCTTCTGCGAGCTTACTCGCGCACAAATGTGTGTGTGTATGG
>JARYHS010006518.1:4701652-4733044 GCA_031002005.1 Vandiemenella viatica
AAACTTTGGTCAAGAAACAACATTAGTGAAAGTTTTAATTAAACTGAAATTTATCCTAAGCCGGAATGACAGTAGACATTCGTGGTTACAGCGAAGACCATAAGTAATTTAATTTTTTAACAGTTTTTTAAAGTTGCTTTCATTAGCAACAGGTTACTGAAAAGCTGATCAACTTTTTGTCAGCCGCAAAATTTATCAGTATTTTTTTTAACTATGAAACGTTAAGAAAAGCAAACTTAATGAATGTATTATGGCAATTAATTTGGAAGCAGCTGTTAAATTGTGGACATAACCTCGAATTTCTTCTAATGATATCTGTGGTCGCTGTTAATTTGTGAGCGAAGGCTGACACGTGACACCGTTCGCCAGCCAATAGCTATCGAGGTGATAGAGCTTAGGATATTATATAGTAGACTGATGAGATGAGCCAGTTATCTGCGTTCAACTCGATATTTTTGACGGGCTTACAAACTAGCTGTTAATGAATATTTTTTGTACTGATACATACACCAATATTTTTAGTTGCTTTTTTAGTTATGAGCCAGTAATCTGTACTCAACCCATTAATAAATATTCATTGTAAGAATGATTATCAGATAAAATCGTCCCTCAATTTCAACCAAAAGTCTGACATCTCACCGCGGCTGGAAGCCCGAGAACATTTTATTTAATATCGTAAAAGTTGTTATTCGAATTAAAATTTCTAAACACAAAATACAGGCTAAGCCTAGATGCAGTACCCCATAAAAGTGTGCTTTAAACTTTTAGCAATTTCATTTGTTTACGAGATTAACTTGGGCAGATATTCAGTTTCCGGGCTTACTGAGCGCCCGTAGCGTCACTGTGAAGGAGACTGGAAATAAACGAACACAAGCAGACAGGACGACGGATTTATTGCACACGTTTACAATTTGGCGAGTGTTTCAAATGTTGGCTGTGTGTGGAGCGTTGATGGAGCTCAGCGAAGCGCCGCCACCAACACGAGCATAGGCAGCGTGTCCAGCGCAGACAGTGTCGGCGCCAAGCGGCCAGACGAGGAAGCAGGCTTATCGGCTGCAACACAAACCAATACACTCCCAACCCAGCTCCTTTATCATATCATATATATTACTTGTATAAGGTTTTTTTTTTTTTTTTGTCAGAAGGCGCTTGAGCGGACTTTGGTTTGGGGGGGGGGGCTTGGCTTGAGTGGATTTTGGCTTTGGGGGGGGGCTTGAGTCGGGCAAAGGGTACTATTTATAGTCTCCTCGGAATTTGAATCTGTAGAGCTAAAAAAAAAGTCTCCAAAATTACAATGTCGGAGATACTTTTGGCGGGGGGGGGGGGGGCTTGGGTCCCCCCCTTTGCATCCGCCCCTGTGTATAATATTTTAAGAAAGGGGCGTCCATTAATGACGTGAGGTGTTTTTCCAAAATTTCTGAACCCCCACCCCCTCTGGTGAGACTTCGTGAGACTTCGCCCCCCTCTAAATGACGTGAGATTATGATGGAGACTCCCCCCCCCCCTTCCAATCGACCTCGCAACTTTTTGAGACCTTCTTTTTTAGGTCTCATGCTCCCAAGAGCAGTTATATCCCTCCCCCCCTTAATTCGGTTTTTGGACCAAAATACCACCCCCCCCCCCTCTAAATTCGATTTTCGCGTCATTTCTAGAAGTTTTTTTTTTTTTTTTTTTTAGCTGTACCATTCTGCAAGAATTTCAAAACCTCATGTAAGATTTCCGTTGCCCCCCCCCCCATCCCCTTACCCATTGATGACGTTTCGTGAGATTACGACGCCCCCCCCCCTATTTCACCTCACGTAATTAATGGATGCCCCTAAAGGAATTTTTCGGAATTCAACCCTTAAAGGCCAAAAATGTCAATATTTCCAAGATGCGGATTTTTGTACCACAAACTATTTATCTCCCTGCATTCCTAACTGAAATCCATAAATGAAGTATTATTTCAAACATTAAGATCTCCGCTTTGGTGATATCATATATTACGAAGGAATTTTTCCGAATTCGACCCTTAAAGGGCAAAAAGTATCAATATTTCTGCAACACGTTTTTTGTCACGAGTCATTTATCTACCTGAATATCATACTGATATAGATTATTGAGATACCATATTAAAGACTAAGGTCTCCGCCGTGGTAACATTATACTTTAAGAAAGGAATTTTTCGTGATTCGAACCTTAAAGGGCACAAATATCAATTTTTCTGAAAAGCGTTTTTTGTATCTCGAACCATTTATCTCCCTGGATATCTAACCAAAATCGATGAATGAAGTAGGATTACGAGGAGTAATGTCTCAGCTTTGTGACATCATGTTTTAAGATTTTTTTTTTTTTTAAATTCAACCCTTAAACGGAGAAAGTATAAATTTTTCTATAACGCATTTTTTTGTCACGAGCGATTTATCTCGCTTGATATCCAACCGATATAGATAAATGTAGTATCATTTTAAAGATTAAGGTCTACGGCGTGGGCACATCATATTTTAAGAAAGAAATTATTCGGAATTCGACACCTAAAGGGCAAAAGTATTAAAATTGCTACAACGCGTTTTTTATGTCACAAGCCATTTATTTACCTCGATATCTAACCGATATAGATAAATGAGGTATTATTTTAGAGATTAAGGTCTGCGGTGGATCGAATCATATTTTAAGCAATAAATGTTTAGGAATTCAACCCTTAGAGGGCAAAAATTATTATTTCTATAACGTATTTTTTTTTTATCAAGAGCCATTTATCGTCCTTGATATCTAACCGATATAGATAAATGAGTTGTTATATTAAAGTTTATGGTCTCTGCTTTCGTTAAATCATTTCTTAAGAACGAAATTTTTCGAAATATGACCCTTAAAGGGCGAAAGTAATAACTGTGAATGCCGCGCGTATTTGACAGTTCAGAGTCAAGCCGCTAGGTAGCAGCAGCACATATTACAGAGATATTAATAAACTGCTTCACTGGCGTCGAATTTTGTTTTATACATATTGCGCTAAACAAACAGACAATTGAAACAAATGAGGCTGTTCTTCTTTAGTACTATTACAAACCACCAACCTTACCATTTTTTGTATTAGCGAAATTTTCGCACGGGTCAACTAATCGGTACTAATTTCCAGAAAAAAAGACCTAGCAGCCTTCCTACCCCTATATTTGACACCCATAATGTACGTCCCATTCTACACCACCACATTCACTACTCCAGTTCACTCAATTCTTTCCCTGCACATGGATACCAACATTTTGTGTGTTTATCTGCCTGTATCTGCCTATATCTACGGTATATCGGATCAGCTTTGTGAATGGATAAAGGATTTTCTAACTGGTCGGTCGCAGTATGTTGCCGTTGAAGGAGAAAGTTCTTCTAATCTAGATGTTACATCGGGGATACCTCAAGGAAGTGTAATAGGACCACTTCTTTTCTTAATTTTTATAAACGATCTCGGAGACAAAGTGAAAAGCCTTTTTAGATTGTTTGCTGATGATGCGGTTATTTATAGGGAAGTAAGGAATTTTGCCGATTGCTTAGAAATTCAGCGCTCTCTGGAAATTATTTTGGCTTGGTGCGCTGAGTGGCAACTTACTCTAAATTGTAAAAAGTGCAAGACAATGAGCATAACTAACAAAAAGAATCCAGTTGTTCAGAAATACGAGGTAAACAGTTCAGTTATTGATATGGTCGATTCTATGAAATATTTGGGAGTAACAGTACAAAGGAACATGAAATGGGACATACACATTAATTCGTTAGTAGGTAAAGCAAATTCTAGGCTGCGATTCATAGGTCGAATCTTGAAAAATTGTAATGAACAAACAAAGGAGATAGCGTACAAATCTCTTGTGCGTCCACATTTGGATTATTGTTGTGCCATTTGGGACCCGTTTCGTAAGGGGTTGATTGAGAGTATAGAGAAAGTACAGAGAAGAGCCGCTCGATTCGTGACCGCTTGCTACAGTCCTTATGAAAGCGTCACAGAACTGATTAGTAGACTAGGTTGGGAGTCTCTGGTAGATAGACGACGCACGTTTCGTTTAAACTTATTGGTAAACATGCGTACTCTCACTTTCACTCACGAGTGTAGTGAAATACTTCGTCCACCAACCTAGTTGGGCCGGAATGACGGGAAAGATAAGATTAGAGAAATAAGGTGCCGGACTGATTCTTATATGAATTCTCTTTTCCCTCGTACGATTAGGGATTGAAATGCACAACAAAGAGATTAGCTTTGGTGCTGAGCACCCTCTGCCACCCACAATTTTGTGAATTGCAGAGTATATATGTAGATGTAGATTACATAAGTATTAAGGGATAGGAAATGAGATGGTCTTTATGGAAATGGCGTTTGCATGGTACAGTATATAGTCACAAAACCACTTTCCCCCTCATACAGAACTTCTCCATCAATTCAACAGGTCGATCGATGTGGACCAATCACCAGCTCTAATCATCCACAATGCCTTGCTACGAATAACAGAATTTTGCAATAATTCCTAAGGGGAAGTGTAAACGCCACAATCTATAACTGCTGTAAGTTCTATTCTGAAAAATAACCGTTTGTTTGCCATTTTAGTCAGAAATTGCGGATTGTGCTATATTTGTGTAGGTCATTATAAAAACCGCCAAAAACTAGAGTAAAATTCAACCACGGTTGCTTCAGGCCACACCTTCATTGACTCTGCCAACTGTCCTTTCGGAGAAATTGAAGACATAAACCATCGGAAGAAGATAGGGATTGATTGATCACTTCCTAGATACACTCATAGAAAAAGGAATTCCGTTGTCCACTTGCACTGCCTCACTCATTGCGTCTGAAGATTATGCTATTTATAAGATTTTGTACCAGCACATGGAAAATATTGGCTTCACATTCTAAATTAATTGTAAATTAAAAGTGGGTAATTGCATGATATTATTATCGGTACATTATTGATGTTATTCTGCAAAATCAAATAGCTAATTGCATGATATTAGTATTGTTATATTGAAAGTGGCTGTATTGGTGCAAGCTCAAATGCCAATAATAAAAAGAAGCTAGCACATCTGACCTGTGGTTTGATGCTGCGCCATATAATGCCCCCGATTAAACTGCTGGTTTCACTATTGACAAAATTTCTCTTGTTTTTTTCTGAGTTTGAGCTGCGTTTTTGTTTGATTTTTGATATTGCCTACATTTTGGCACCAACCGGATCCTTCGTCAGGGCGGCTAGATAGAGAGAAGCTCTGACGAAGGCTTTAGGTTGGTGCCGAAACGTAGGCAATATATATATAAAAAAACGCAGCTAAGCACCGAAAATGACAAGTGAAATTTTTATCGTTAGTTTATTTATTTCTTATGATGGACATATGGATAATGGTGACCGTGAAACTACCGTTTCCTTCTAATTTAGTAGCAATGAAATAATGGGTACTAACTAGTGAAAGAGAATTACAAATTAGCATGGGGAAATGATCCACTTTGTACTTTAAATGATGGCTGTGCGGCAAATGACAACCAGCACAAAAGACAGGGAAAGTTTCGGGTGTTAGCCCTTGATCTACGTGACGTGACCTGGTATAGCACGCGTTCTCCTCCGTGTTGTACTTGCTGACAAACTGTTCAATGTCTCTTGCGACTGTTTACGCTAGGCTCACCTCTGCCGTGGTGACGGGCCGGCGGTGGCGGAGGCGGCGGGGGCGGCGGGTGCGGGGGGCACTGGGGCTGGGGGTAGGGCACTGGATACGGGATGGCGAATATCCGGGGGGAACTTGATGTTCTTGCGGTGCCCCTCCGTGACCGGCTCCTGCGGTTGTTGCGGCTGGGGCAGTGACTGCAGGAGGCTCTCTATATCCTCGCGAGTCCTTCCCGTCACTGCGACGATCCACTGGCTGCAGCAAACAGAGCCCCACGTTAGGCGCCAAAACACTTGACTCAATCACAAACAGGAAAGGAGGAAATATACGAGCACAAGACAAGAGATAAACATTTAAAAAAAGCCTCAAGGGAGGGCCATAATAATAGAGAATCATTTAAATACCTTCTGGATAAAGTAGCTGATACTATCACAACATTCAGAAACTCGCTGGAAATGCAAATGTTTATGCAATAAATATAAAGTATATTGGTATGGTGGGATATATAATACAGAGTTTTTTCTTCGACATATTGTAAAACCGATCCCTTTAAGCAACTCCTTCTCTTTAAATTCATGTGCATTACACTGTATTCTACACTATTTATTTTAAAGCAATACTCTATGTACCTGCATATCTTTTCATATCGGTTGTATAACGATTAATTTTAATGCATGATGACTTTTAAGCCAGTCCATTATAATGATTATTGAAAACGCCATGCAAACATTTGTAAAAGGCTGTATGGCCGAAAAAGCTGTTAAAATAAATATAAAAGCTATTTCGATATGTATACCAACTAACCAACATAGCCCCGGCGGATTTTTTTCCTAAATTCAACACTATCCACTTCGCAAACATGTAAACATTTATCACTTTATAGACAACCTCCCGACAAGCAAATTTCACATATGATGAAACATTAAGCTCTTTCATATACAATACAGCTTCACAGTTTTTCCACGCCTGTTTGCTGCTCTGGTGCTAATAAGTCTGAAGTAACATTTGCTAATTGTTTAAAACGGTCTCCACATATATGCATGTTCATTTCGGCCAACTAGGACCACATTAAGCCTTCGAATGGCTTGAATTTTGGGTTTTACATATGTACACATCAGGACAGTCTCAATACTTAATTACTCAATTCCAAATATTAGCTAAAGACGTGAATTATACACACAATATGATTGATTCTCCTTAAGTACATTTTATTAAACTGTTCGCGCTTGATTAGGAAATTACGAGACAGCTACCGTTATAGCTGTGGTCAGGGAAACAGGCGGATGGGTGCACGCACGCTATTGCGGCGCTCTCGCTAAATGGTTTGTTTGGTGTCAGGTGTGGGGTAGTGCACTCACTAGTAGTAACCAGTGTACGTGAAGTCTCTGACGTCGCCCACTTCGGTGCACCTCGAACTTCTTTGATATCCGCTTTCTTCTTCCTCATCTCTACCATCATCTTCCTCATCTTCTTCATCGTCACTGTCTTCCTCCTCGTCCACTTCTTGACGCTTCCTCCGTTTCGTCTCCTGGAAGGGGATCGACCCGGTAACCAGACCGTACAACCTGAAACAAGAGGCAGCACGATGAGAGGTCACCATGATAATATTAAAGCCACCCTGAGTCCAAGCAGAGAGCGGAATATGGGTAGGAAACTTCACCATTACGCGTCTTTGTAAGGTCTTGAGTCTTACCGCTAGCCGCTGTCATTCAACAAGACCTTCCGTCGGCGGAGCAAACTGTTCATTGCAATCTGTCCGCGAACTTTAATTAGTGTTCTGTATTACGGCGGAACCATTGCCGAAGTTTGACAGGTGGAAAAACAGTACATCCGTACATCCTATATTCATCAGTCGAAGCATTCCAACAATTGAACAAGGAAAGGAACTGTAGACGAAGACAAAGGTTAATATATATGAAGCAGATAATTGAGACGCCGGTTGTAAGGGGTATGTTGAGACATAAAGAGATTAGCCGATGATTGTAACAGATGGAGCATAGTGTTATTGTCGTCAGAGAAACATAAAGTTTAAACGAGTTCGCTTTAAAACTGTTCCACCTACAACAGTATATTCTCGGCAACACCGCACTCAGCATCCTAGGAAGTGGAACAGTAAATCAGTCAATGAAAATAACAGAAAGAAACTAAAAGAATAGAGAAAACCGGCAAAACGCCTCAAGAATTTACCATTCGGCTGAAAAGTATCAACTAGAGCTATAATCGTTCGATATAGTATTATTTTCAGTCCATATTCCCGTATGCACTACAGAAATACTCTACGTTTGCAGTGAATTTTGCTGAAGAAACCGTGTTATCATCTCAAAAAGAGACATTGAAGACATGGTCCAAAAAACAGATTTACCACCCGTATAGAAGACTAGAACTCTGTGATCAAAAGCATAGAAATACCATGATTAAGATAGAGCAAAGGAATTAAAGTGGTACCTCCATTTTACTTTTTACCTATCTCGTCTTTGATTTAATTAAGTTTTATTTTAATCGAAAAACGAACGTTCCCTGAGGGAAAAATTTCCAAAGTCGGACCCCTGTTAAGAATATACATAAAACCGCCAGAAAAGTCTATTATAATTAAAGGGAATATGAAAGCGTTTTATTTTAACATTTGTCCCAGTTTATTTGGCATTCATAATAATTGATAATTTACCGTGTAAGAAAAAAGTGATAAGTTTCTACGCTAAGTTCTTCTACCAACAACAAAAATCGCGTCTTTTTCTCATCAAGGTTTCTATTTGTTTTGATAATCTGAAACCGCACTTTATTGGATTAACGAAATATTAAAATAAATTAGGGAATTAGGGAATTAGGACGTGTTTTAGGCACTTAAAAAGAATATTGGGTGGATATCGAAGTAAATAATGACACATTGATACAGATTAGTATTTGTCGAAGAGAGTATAAACACGATGTTTAATGAGCATCTACAAAAACTTTCACTCTTACCGAAAGCACTAATAGCGTGACTGCCCATTCTGCAAACTACAAAACTGCAGTATATTTGTTGCGAGAATGCAACACCATCCAATCGAGATGAGGTGGGATTCCAACTTAAGGTCTTGGGTCCAGGTTTGGTTACCTTTCTCTACCACCTGACAAAATATCAACAGTCAAGCGGAGGAAAGATGGACGGATGCAATGAATCGGTATAGTAGATTGGTGAGAAAAGTAAAGGATACCTAAGCAGGTAGATATGTAAAATGGTAAAAAGTTACACGTGAACAAGTGGGAAAGTAGCCAACGGTGATGGTTAGCTGTCGGGTTCACCCATTTTGGAAAGTAGTTTGCAGGTAGAATCCAGGGGAATGGACATCGGCGTAGTTTTCCATCAACCCTCGGTAACACGCGGAGATTTTTGTTGCTGCAACTTGAATAGCAGCGACAAAAATCGCCGCGTGTGGCAATGTAATCGCTGCTACTGCTCAAAAATAGCAGCGATTCGATTTGAACATGTTCAATTCTCATCGCAGGTAGCGCGCGATTTTGGCGGTCACGTGATCCAGTCGCCGCTACACAGCGCTGATGTCGCCTCGTCTGACAGCTCAATCGCTAGTCTCCTTATTGTTGTCAGAAGTAACGTTCACCATTTTTTTTTTTTTTGCTTGTTCCATGTTTTTTATTTTTTTGTCATCATGGGAAACCTGGAAGGAAATGTGGCCAAATGGTCGATTTTTAATGTTCTTTTATGTTTATCGGAAATATGAAGGACTGTTGAACACGAATAACGACAAATAAATTAACAAGAATGCACGAAAAAAATCGTTCGAGGAGTTATTGAATTGAATGAAACTGGATTGATCATTCCATCTGAGGAACATCTCAGAAAAAAAATAAGAACATTAAAGATGCATACAGAAAGTAATTAATGGAAATCGATTAATTGAGGAGTGAGACAAGGGTGTTGCATAACGCCATTTTTATTCAGCATATATATAAACAAAATCATTAGTGACTGGCGACAAAAACCGCATGGCAGAATCAAAATAGACAGACAGACCAACCTGGATACATTACTGTTTGCAGATGACCAAGTGCTTTTTGCTGAATCTGAAGATGACCTGCAGAGATCGGTATACAACCTCCATAAGATAGCAAAAGATTCCCTCCATAAAGTTATGGCCTTTGTAGGAAAAAACCACAAAAGAACCAAAATCTCAATAGACAACACGTTCATAGAACAAGTAGCAGAATTTAAATATCTAGGTTACAACCTCAGACTCACCCTAGAAACCGATATGCAACAAAAGATCACAAATTTCGCGAAAGTTACAGGAATAGTACGTAACACCTTCAGGCCATATCTTGTTCAACAGCACACAGGAATCAGGCTATACAACACCCTGGCTAAACCTACACTACTGTATGGCAGCGATGCCTGGACACTACGCAAAAGTGATTAGCGGAGATGCGATTCATGAGGAGAACAGCTGCCTACACATTACGAGACAGAAAGACATCTCATAAAATCCTTAAAGATCTCAAAGTCAAACCAATTTTCCAAACTGTGCAAACCTACAGAACATCTTGGACAGACCATGTCGGTACTACGGATGAAGACGGTCCGGATCCCACGTCTACCATCCCAGAGGCAGGAGAGATGTAGGAAGACCACTTAGAAGATGGATTGAGACCGTAACAGGCCACCAGGCCAGGAAGAAGAAGAAGAAAAAGACAGAAAGTAACTTAACTATGATTAAATACTCCAAAGACCTCAGGCTATCATTACTCGTCATGTTACACAAGTTAATTTCTAGTTTGGTATTACATGCAATCGCACCTCTTACCAGTGTATCTTTTTTATAAGTTGAGGAATAACTACTTCAAGTAATTTATCAAACTTTCCTTCAGTTAGCCGCTGAATATTTTTGTAGGCTAGTGGATTCTAGTTCTATCAGAAGAAATGAAGAGGCCTCCGCTCTTTCTCTTCATCCAATACAGTCGTGGACACATTTTTAAAAAATTTATTTAGCAAACGTTTACTGAACTCAGCATTAGCTGAACGAATCAATCGCTTCAGAATTATATGACGTGATTTGTAGATCATACTTCGATAGCCACAACCTAATCGTACAAAACCAGTAGCTCTGTGTGGCAGGCTAGTAGCAGCGACAAAAATGACCGAGGCTTTAGAGTTGTCCCGCTGCTTATTGATTCCTAAATGGTGGCGCCTGATTGGCGACCGTGACAGTTATACTCACACACCGGAGCCGTCCTCCTGGCAGACGACAGGTCCTCCCTGGTCGCCCATGGAGATGGCAGCACCGTTCGGGTCTGTCACGCTGCTTACTGTTCTGAAGCTGAATCCAATATGGCGGCGCCTGGCTGGCGACCGTGACAGTTATACTCACACACTGGAGCCGTCCTCCTGGCAGACGACGGGTCCTCCCTGGTCGCCCATGCAGATGGCAGCACCGTTCAGGTCTCTCACGCTGCTTACTGTTCTGAAGCTGAATCCAATATGGCGGCGCCTGATTGGCGACCGTGACAGTTATACTCACACACTGGAGCCGTCCTCCAGGCAGACGACGGGCCCTCCCTGGTCACCCATGCAGATGGCAGCACCGTTCGGGTCTCTCACGCTGCTTACTGTTCTGAAGCTGAATCCAATATGGCGGCGCCTGACTGGCGACCGTGACAGTTATACTCACACACTGGAGCCGTCCTCCTGGCACACGACGGGTCCTCCCTGGTCGCCCATGCAGATGGCAGCACCATTCGGGTCTCTCACGCTGCTTACTGTTCTGAAGCTGAATCCAATATGGCGGCGCCTGACTGGCGACCGTGACAGTTATACTCACACACTGGAGCCGTCCTCCTGGCAGACCACGGGTCCTCCCTGGTCGCCCATGCAGATGACAGCACCGTTCGGGTCTCTCACGCTGCTTACTGTTCTGAAGCTGAATCCAATATGGCGGCGCCTGACTGGTGACCATGATAGTTATACTCACACACTGGAGCCGTCCTTCTGGCAGACGACGGGTCCTCCCTGGTCGCCCATGCAGATGGCAGCACTGTTCGGGTCTCTCACGCTGCTTACTGTTCTGAAGCTGAATCCAATATGGCGGCGCCTGACTGGTGACCATGACAGTTATACTCACACACTGGAGCCGTCCTCCTGGCACACGACGGGTCCTCCCTGGTCGCCCATGCAGATGGCAGCACCGTTCGGGTCTCTCACGCTGCTTACTGTTCTGAAGCTGAATCCAATATGGCGGCGCCTGACTGGTGACCATGACAGTTATACTCACACACTGGAGCCGTCCTCCTGGCACACGACGGGTCCTCCCTGGTCGCCCATGCAGATGGCAGCACCGTTCGGGTCTCTCACGCTGCTTACTGTTCTGAAGCTGAATCCAATATGGCGGCGCCTGACTGGTGACCATGACAGTTATACTCACACACTGGAGCCGTCCTCCTGGCACACGACGGGTCCTCCCTGGTCGCCCATGCAGATGGCAGCACCGTTCGGGTCTCTCACGCTGCTTACTGTTCTGAAGCTGAATCCAATATGGCGGCGCCTGGCTGGCGACCGTGACAGTTATACTCACACACTGGAGCCGTCCTCCTGGCACACGACGGGTCCTCCCTGGTCGCCCATGCAGATGGCAGCACCGTTCGGGTCTCTCACGCTGCTTACTGTTCTGAAGCTGAATCCAATATGGCGGCGCCTGGCTGGCGACCGTGACAGTTATACTCACACACTGGAGCCGTCCTCCTGGCACACGACGGGTCCTCCCTGGTCGCCCATGCAGATGGCAGCACCATTCGGGTCTCTCACGCACATGACGTTCTCCCGCTCAGACTCCGAACACCCCCTCCACGTTTCCATCTGCATCTCCGTCATGTGCCCTCTTCCCAAGCCAGACGACGTGTAACCGAAACCGATCACCTTACATGTATCCGCGAAGTCTTGCGGCAACCTGCAAGCCCATATTTATTAAATGAGTTAATTGCAAAAAAGAGCATAATGTAACTAAAAATAATTGTAGAGCAAACTTAGATTAAACTGACCACTCAGTCAACAAGGTGTTTATTTGAAAAGTTTGACCGAATTAGATGACGCGTTCGGAAGTTTCCATAACAAAATATGATGAACAGTCAAGTAGGTGTTTTCTACTAGGTTGAAATAATAACCGGTGTATTTGTTGCAATGTATTTCTGATTTCACCTGACGTATGCTATCCTGCCGTCCTCTATTGACATAAATACATGAAACTATCCATTCCCGGAAGCCGAACTGTCACAGACCTCACCGGGAATACAACTATGCTAAACAAAACACACACAATATATCAATATCTCTGTGGTATGTGGTACTGCTATCTTGCGGTAGCGCGGTCAATTCTTATCGACGCCAGCAAAGTCTAGCGGCTAGGCTCTGGACTGTCTAAAACGCGTGACCTTGATAGTTAATACTTTTTCCATTTAAGGGTCGAATTCTGAAAAATCCCTTTCTTAAAATATGATAACACAAAAGTGGAGAATGACGCTATTAATAACGTGAGGCAAAAAAGGTGCGGGGGGGGGGTGTACGGTGAAATCTCACGAAACCTAACCTCACCAAGGCAGAGGGGGGGAGAGGGGGGGAGAGGGGGGAGAGGGGGGGAGAGGGCAGAGAGGGGGGGAGAGGGGGGGGTCAACGGAAGTCACACTAGAGGTTTAGAAATTCATGTAGCATGGTAGAGCTAAAAAAAAAAAATTCTACAAATGACACGAAAGTTGACTTTAGGGGGGTATTTTGTTCAAAA
Organism: Vandiemenella viatica; assembly: GCA_031002005.1. Classification (NCBI taxonomy): domain Eukaryota; kingdom Metazoa; phylum Arthropoda; class Insecta; order Orthoptera; family Morabidae; genus Vandiemenella; species Vandiemenella viatica. The sequence continues at coordinate 4,715,023 of JARYHS010006518.1, forward strand.
ACCGACCTTAGGGGAGGTATAACCGCCCTTGGAAGCCTGAGAAAAAAAGGTCCCATAAAGTTGCGAGGTCTAAATCTCACGTCATTTTAGAGGGGGCGGGGGGTCCGACCAGATCTCACGAGGGGGGTAAATGGTACTTCGTTTACCTATTAGCCTACGGTTATGGATGGGGGCATCCATAATTTACGTGAGGTGTTTTTACGGATTTCCGGATCCCCCCCCTTTGGTGAGATCTGGTCCGACCCCCTCCCCTCTGGTGAGATCTGGTCCGTGAGGACCCCCCCTCTAGAAATCGCCCTCACAACTTTATTTTTTTTAAGGTCTTCCAATGCCGGTTACACCCCAACTTTATGACGAAATACCCTCCTAAAATCGACTTTCGAGTCATTTTTATAATTTTTTTTTTTTTTAGCTCTACGGTCCAACAATAATTTCCAAAATCTCACGTGAATTCCTCCCCCTTGGTGAGATTTCGCCGGATCCCCCCCCCCCTATTTCACTTCACGTAATTTATGGACGCCCCCTATAAAGGTAAACAAATAGTTTGCGACAACCCTTCAAAGTCGAATTCCGAAAAAAATCATTCATTTTTTAGAAATAAAGATACTTTCGACCATCCGAAAAAAATCGTTTCTTGAAATATGACGTTACTAAAATGATACCCCATTTATTAGTTTCGGTTAGGTATCAAGAGAGATAACTGGATCGTGGCAAAAAAAAGTCTGACAAATAATGATACTTTTGTTCTTTAAGGGTAGAATTCCGAAAAATCCCTTTATTAAAATAGGATGACCTTAATCTTTAAAATGATACCTCATTTATCTATTATTATTATTATTATTACTTCGCGATTCACTAAAAGTGTGTGGCGGAGGGTGCATTGCACCTATCGAAAAGGGTTATGGTTTGGAAGGGATATAAGGGATATGGCAGGAGGCGCCCATGGGCTATTGTGAGGAACCATCCCCGCATTCGCGTGGAGTGATCTGGGAATCTATTAAGATTATGTATCAACGGAGATAAATGATTTGCGACAACCCTTCAAAGGTCGAATTCCGAAAAAATCCTTTCTTAATCTATGTTGTTTCCAATTAAAACGATCCCTCATTTATGGATTTTGGTTAAGTATAAAGAGGAATAAATAACTCGTAAAAAAAAAAAAAAAAAAAAAAAAAAAAAAAAAATCTTAGAAATAAAGATACTTTCGCCCGTCCTAATAAATTCGTTTCTTAAAATATGATGTTAACAATGTAAAGACTTCAATATTTAAAATGATACGTCATGGTTAGGTATCAATTGGCTTGTAAAAAAAAAAAAATATATATATATATATATATATATATATATATATATATATATATATATATTTATAATAATAATCATCATAATTAGAAATAATGATTTCGATTTCTATGTGTTGAATTCCGATAAATGCCTTCATTAAATTTATGATGTTACCAAAGTGAAGCCTTTAATCTTTAAAAAGTTTACCTCGTTTATCGATTTCGGTTGGATACGAAGGGACAGTAACTAATATATGTTGGTACTCACGTGGTGTGGGTGGCTACAGGCAGGGGCTGGACGTAGGCGTTGAACTCCCATGGATAGCTGATCTTCTGCAGAGATATGTCGTAGTTCGTTTGGTCGCTGAGGTCGAAGAAGATCCAATCGTCGACCATTCTGTTCTGCGTCTCCTTCATGTCCCTAGCGGACTTGTATTGGACTCCGCCCGCGGACGCCATAGCTGCTCAACAATACCCATAATTAGGCCGGGACACAAGTTGGGGCCGAGGAGTTTGTCACACTATGTTCAGATCTCACGGTACTACTAGAGAGAAGTTCTCAAAGATGTGTTTCGTTATTTGTTATCGCTGTAGGGGGAGACAATTGAGTGATAATGCCACGTTATCACTATACAGGGTGTTTCAAAAAGGACTTTACAATTTTTAAAATTCATATAAATTTTATGAAACAAGGTACAGAGCTGGTTTTGGTGTTGTTTTAAAGGAAAGCACTTCAAGTTTTTTTACCTTAAACTAAAGATGTTCTATGTGGCTTCCGTTGGTTATTCTGCAGACATCCCATCGGTAGTCGATTTCTTCCCAGACTCGCACTAGCATTTCAGGTGTAACTTGCTCAGCAGCAGCGCAAATTCTTGCTCTAAGTTCAGGTAGAGTGGCCGGCAAAGGAGGTACGTACACCATATCTTTTATGAAACACCAGAAGAAAAAATCTAGCGGTGTCATGTCTGGGGAACGGGGGGGGGGGGGGGCATGCAATTGGCGCATCACAGCCAATCCATTGACCTGGAAAGCGGTCATTGAGAAAATCCCGGACGTCAGTCAGATAGTGTGGTGGTGCGCCATCTTGCATAAAGAAAACATTTCGTTCTCGGTCATCCTCATCGATCTGTGGTATCAAAAATTGTTGCAACATATCAAGGTTCACTATCCCGTTCATCGTTCTCTCTTGGAGAAAAAGGGGCCGTACATTTTCCTCTTGTTCAACGCACAAAAAACGTTCACTTTAGGGCTATCACGAACATGTTGCAATGTTTCATGTGGATTTTCACTGCCCCAAATCCTACAGTTATGTGTGTTAACCTTGCCACTTAAGTGAAAAGTTGACTCGTCAGAAAAGATTATGTTGTCCAAGAAATGTTCATCATCATCCACTCGATTTAACATATCCACACAGAAGTTCCTACGTGCAATCTTGTCAGTGTCTTTAATTGCTTGTAAAAGCGAATATCGGTATGGTTTCAAATGCAACGTTTTCTCAACACACGCCAAACCGTCGTATGTGGGACTTGCAGCTCACGAGATGCACGCCGGGTCGATTTCGTAAAGCTGTTGACAAAACTTTTTCTCACTTGCTCAACGACATCGTCAGATGTGCTTGGACGACCTGAGGATTTTTTATGTTTTACTGAGCACCCTGTTTCTACAAAACATCTATGCCACTCATAAATTGTAGGCCTACTAGGAGGATCTTTAGCGTACTTTGTACTAAAATTACGCTGAACTGCTGTTGCAGACTTCGATTCTTCAAACCAAAACACACAGCTAGTGCGCTCGGGTCCAGTGAAGGCAGCCATCTTTAACGTAACTGCCACTAGTGCTTGTGTGGCGCGATTAGGCACTAGCGGACTACGCGTGTCAAAACGTGAAGTGTTTTCCTTTAAAACAACACCAAAACCAGCTCCGTACCTTGTTTCATAAAATTTATATGAATTTTCAAAGTTGTAAAGTCCTTTTTGAAACACCCTGTATACACCCGAGACACATCTTTGAGTTCAACTTTCCTGATAATGCGTGAGAGGTTCAGCTAAGGCATCGACTAACAAGAATGCTCAATGATCCTACAATTTGAAAAAATAAAAATAAAATTGTAGTTTAAAAAACTAAAAACACGTTTTCGTTGTAATGTAAACTAAAAGGTTAAAAATAATCTTTAAATATAAAGATTTTGTTTTTTAACAGCGACAGAACGTACTACAATTCAGGATAAATTAATTTTTTGAATAATCTTAAGGAATAAAGTAACTAATTACAAAATTAATGTAAAAAAGCGTTGTCTTATATTTTATGTCGCTGGCTGTTTGTAAAGATAGCAATTGTTAAAAGTTATGTAGAGAGCACCCCACGCTTTTTTTACATTAAAGTTAATTTTGTAATCAGTGACTTTATTCTTTATGATTATTCAAAATATTAATTTATCCTGAATTGTGGGACGTTCTATAACTGTTAAATAAAATCTTTATATTTAAAGATTATTTTTAACCTTTTAGTGCACATTACCACGAAAGCGTGTTTTAATTTTTTTAAACTACAATTTTATTTTTAACTTTTTAGTTCAGATAGTTTCAAAAGTATGTTTCCTACTGTTGGCTTTTCTTCGCCAATCTCTCTTTATCTCTGTGTTGTAGTTTCATTTTTAATTATTGTTCCCACGAGTAACGTATAATTAAATGGTCAACCCCACCAAAGGTCCAATAGCAAGGTAAATGTGGAAGAATACTCTTCTATAATAGTGCGAAGTAACTGAAAACGATGTTTGGAATACTCACTATTTAACATCACATTAAGCGACTGCAAGCGTAGCAGCTTGTATCAAAGTATCATCAATAGCGCATTTGCAACAGGTTGCTACTGTCAAAGTAATGTGAATACCAGGTTACAGCTGTGAAATTATTGTGTTGTTAAACGTTCTTAATACGTGTGCAAAAAATCGAAAAATTAAGACGCCTGGAAGTTGGTAATTAAATTAAATGGACACGGCGATATTGGCCGAGAACCTCCGAAGGGTTCGGCCGCAAATGACGAAGGTTTCTCGAATTGCCGCGCTTGTGCAAAATGTCGCCGCTGCATTTGTCTAACTCGGCAATACCATCAAGTATAGCGGACCTGGAGTTTAACGTGAAATGCGAACCGTGGGTTATCTTTTTTTTTTTAACTGCTTTACGTCCCTCAACAGCGAGGTCTTTAGAGACAGGAAAGGATGGGGGCAAGGAATAGGAAGGAATTCGGCCATGGCCTTTTGAAGGAAGCATCCCGGCATTTGCCTGGAGTGATTTGGGAAAACATGGAAAATCCAAATCTGGACGCCCGGACGGGGATTCGAACCGCAGTCGTCCCGAATGCGAGGCCAGAACGCTATCCGTTACATCACCACGCTCGGTGAGGGTTATCCTAATCTTTGCCACTTATAATGTCCTAAAAATTCAAATCGAAACCGGGATTCGAGCAGGGAACGTTTGTTCGCCAGTCACGCGCCTTAACCAAATCAGCCACCAGGGGGATGCGGAAAGTTGGTGAAAATGAGGCACATCTGTCATAAGATGGTTAAATCACTTTAGTGTTCTTACTGTCAAAGTAATGAGATTACCAAGACAGATATAAAACCGAGCATGGTGGTGTAACGGTTAGCGTTCTACTGTTGTTACTGTCAAAGTAATGATAATAACAGGACATTGCTATGAAATTATTGTATTGTCACCAGTTCTTAATGTGTGTGCGAAATTTCAAACAGCTCGGACATCTGGAAGTGGGTCTAAATGCAGTTGTAAAATTCCGTTATATACATACATACATACATACAGCTTATATAAAGCGTGTTAAAAAAAGAATCCTTGACTCCAACGGCTGGTGATGTTGTAAGTTCTGTTAGAAGAGGCATGTAGCTTGCATAACAAGTATTAGTAGAAACATATACAGTAAAAATAGTAATGTAGTATGTAACGTACACTCTTTGGCATAAAAATTGACTGTGGGCGCATGAAACTAAGTCAATTATTTTGCACTATGTGGCACCACTGGAGAGTTTGTTCCAGGCATTGACTTAAGGAAATGAATAACAGATGGCGCTGAGTTGAATACCCGCAATGATGCCACATTGTGCGAAACAAGGGACTTAGTCTCAGGAGCCTACAGTCAATTTTTTTGCCAAAGAGTGTACATGGTAATTATGATACTAAAGTATTTATCGAGTTGTTTAAGTTAGTCTTTTTCCCTTCAAACTAAGCGTGGTCCTCAAGTCGAAGCTTGGTTGGATCCTCTCGAAGGTATACTAAGTCTGGTAGCTGAGGCAGGACGGGCACTTCCTTTCGTCCTTACCTAACCTAACCCGGTGATCCTACCGGGTAGGGGAGAGCTATAATTTAACAAGAAATCTGAACGATGCTCGCGTTCTTTCGTACTTCAAATTACACAACAAGCTGTGCCAGAGTTGAAGGTTAAAAACAACCACTAAATCAGGGATTCGAACATGAGACCTTTCTATCACCTTCACCACTGAGTCACCAGACCACTACGTTATGATGGGTTGTGGTGTATGAGCGGCAACGCTCTGGCGTCGCATTCGCGAGGACCAGGGTTCGAATCCCTGTCCGTGCACCCAGATCTAACTTAGTTCACAACCCGACGGTTCGTCGAATCTTTCCGAAGGAGATGTACCAAACTACAGCGCCAAAAGAAAGAAGTCTAATTCCTTTCTGTAGGGACCTACCACGGAACGTCCCGGCGTAGCTCATATAATCAAATACAATTGCTAAAATTTTCGGCACAACACGGGATATGAAGCCGCGACCGGAGAGAGAAACTTTCGGTTGTAACCGCCTTAACCGCCTTAACCGCTGAGCTACCAGACCGCCTCGTTTTGAAGTATACATGTACTAACTACTATCCAAATCGGACAAAAACTGTAGATTTTTATGAACAATGGTAACAGAAATAATTAAGGTGAGGGGGAAAGGAGGAGAGTTTTTACATTTGTTAAAATCGGATAAATAAATGCTTGCGTAAAATCTTCTCGGGCTTTCCACCGGGATAGCGCGTCAGTAAAAATACATAGCGACGTTTCGGAGTGTGCCTTTGGCTCCATCTTCCGGCGAATTGTGGGATGTCGGAAGAGTCCCCGCTTATAAGGTCTTTGGTTGCCAGGTGGCCTCAAGTCAAGTGCGTCGGGGCCAAACGGTGCACAGACGGTGGGGCAGGGAAGTACCTAGGATCTCCTAGCTGATGGAACTGTAAATAGGGATTCAGGATACCGCCTTAGCACAGCACGGAATAGATGATCTAAGGAGGTAGAGATCAAGGCTGCAAGTCTATCACCTCCAGCCACTGTGCGTACCCCACCAGGTCCTTCCCTGCCCCACCTTCTGTGCACTGATTGGTCCCCGACGCACGTGACTTGACGTCACCTGGCAACCGGAAGCCTTATAAGCGGGGACTCTTCCAAAATCCGACACTTCGCCGGAATATTGATCCTGAGGCACGCTCCGAATCGTCGCTTTGTATTTTTACTGACGCGTTAGCCCGGTGGAAAGCCCGAGAAGATTTTACGCAAATGACTCTCCGAGGTAGCCTATATTCTTGTTTGTATAAAGATAATGCGAGAAGCGTCTAACGCGCATATCAGGTGGCTTCTTGGCGTCGTGACGTCACGAACTCACAGATTTACCCCCCGTCTACAGCGCGTTCAGTTAAGAGAGGCGGTTCAAGGTCAGTGTGCTCTATCCCCACTCTGCTACATGTGAAGGGGAAATTTACCACTCGTCCGCCTGGACACAGCGTACGGCGCGGAGAGGTAGTAAGGGAGGGGTAAATAACCTTGAACCGCCAGTTGAGAGTGAACAAGGTATAAACATCGCGTGACGCGCCGTTGTACTCACCGTGTATGGGGATGTGCTCGTACTTCTGGCAGAGCGCCGTGGTGGCGGTGAACATCTCAGTGATTATCACGCCACTGCACGTGTGTCCGAACAGAGACACGTTGATGTAGCATGCATACGGCGCATCCAATTGCTGGTACGCTCTACCATTTTTCAGCGCCTGAAAACACGCAACAGTACAGCCTGTCAAACTGCAGACACTCCAACATTCACAGATGATTAGGGTCTACCGGCTTATCAGCCGTTATAAGACAGTACGACGAACGATAAAACAAAGTCATTTTTTTTTTTTTGGTAATGATTTTACGTCTCTACGTCGAGGTCATAAAGCTGTTTAATTTATACATATGCAAAGTTCCATCAAATTCGGATACAAGTATGTGTTTGCATAAATATATTGCGAAAAGCGTGCAACGCGCATATCACTCGTGACGTCAAGGACTCACAGATTTACCCCCACCCAAATAATGAGTAACGTGCCTATGGAGCGTCCATAAATCACGTGAGGTGAAATAGGGGGGAGGGGTCGGCGAAATCTCACCACATCTCACCTAGGGGAAAGGGGGGGGGTTACCCGGAAATCTCACGTGAGGATTTGGAAATATTCTTCGGACTGTAGAGATAAAAAAAAGAAGAAAAAGAAGAAGAAAGGTCTACAAAGGACGTGAAAGTCGAATTTAGGGTGGGTATTACGTCGAAAAAGGTCTCAAAAAGTTGCGAGGGCGATTTTTAGGGAGGGGGTCTCACGGACCAGATCACGGATTTGTGAAAACAGCGACCAGTGAAATTTGCGACCACCTAAAATCTGCGAAATCTGCGGCCAATACCCGTTCTCTTTGTGTGATGCCGCGCCGACCTAATCAGTCTAAACGCCCCTTTAGACGACCCGACCTGGTCTCACTAAATCGTGGCCTGGAAGTTTTTACGTGAACAAATCATTTTACATTACAATCCCGAAACAGCCAAGCTAGTTTCTATTTTTTTTAAGAGACACGCAAATGTTTCACAGGTTAAGAATTCTTTCTTATATTTCTTTCGCACTCGTTACTGAAAGCTGAACTTTTTTGCTGATCTGCATCATTGTTCGGAAAATCCAGTGCGGTACTAACTAGAACGGATTGCCCGAGGTCGTCTAGAGGCGGCCATACACGATCGCTCCATCCGTCCAAATGGAGCGATGTCACTCCATTATCGTGTCGTCTGGGGGGAAATTTGATGTGGATGACGTTAACCCACAACTGCTGATGGTGGAATATTTTTTCCTGCTCTAGTAATGTGAGGCAAAGGGAGATTTTGCATGAAATCTACTACGATTCTGTAAGTATCTGGCTCGTTATTACAATTCTTTTCTACGTCTTTTAAGCAAGAATAAAACTTGTGTTTTAATAACAGTTATAAACTATAAAACATCTGTAGTGTCAACCTGCTGTTTAGAAACATAGGCTACAAACGGATATGTGAAAACTGCGACCAGTGAAATTTGCGGCCAACCTAAAATCTGCGAAATCTGCGGCCAATACCTCTTCTCTTTGTGTCATGCCGCGCCGTCCTAATCACTCTAAACGCCCCTAGACGACCCGACCTGGTCTCACTAAATCGTGGCCTGGAAGTTATTACGTGAACAAATCATTTTACATTACACGCCCGAAACAGCCAAGTTAATTTCTATTTTTTTTTTTAATAGACACGCAAATGTTTCACAGGTTTCTTAGACTTAGACTTTTTTCGCACTCGTTACTGAAAGCTGAATTTTTTGCTGATCTGCAACACTGTTCGGAAAATCCAGTGCGGTACTAACTAGATCGGAGTGGCCGAGGTCGTCTAGAGGCGGCCATACACGATCGCTCCATCCGTCCAAATGGAGCGATGTCACTCCATTATCGTGTCGTCCGTGGGGAAATTTGATGTGGATGACGTTAACCCACAACTGCTGATGGTAGAATATTTTTTCCTACACTAGTTTCTTATCTGCTTAACATCTCTCTAACTGCGAGGTCTTTAGAGACGGGAAAGGATGGGGGGGGGGGGCAAGGAATGGGAAGGAATTCGGCCATGGTCTTTTGAAGGAAGCATCCCGGAATTTGCCTGCAGTGATTTGGGAAACCATGGAAAACCCAAATCTGGATGCCCGGACAGGGATTCGAACCACCGTCCTCCCGAATGCGAAGCCTCCTGCACTAGTAATGTGAGGCAAAGGGAGATTTTGCATGAAATCTACTACGATTCTGTAAGTATCTGCCTCGTTATTACAATTATTTTCTACGTCTTTTAAGCAAGAATAAAACTTGTATTTTAATAACAGTTATAAACTATAAAACATCTGTACTGTCAACCTGCTGTTTAGAAACATTGGCTACAAACGCAGCAATCCGCTCAGAGCGCCGGTGGGGCGGCTTTTAACAATACAACCAGTTTGATCCTATTCTATAATAAACATGCCGCTACAGCATTGTTGAGAATTCTGGCCGCAGATTTCACTGGCCGCAAATTTCACTGGCCGCAGTTTTCGCGACACCCTACAAACGCAGCAATCCGCTCAGAGCGCCGGCGGGGCGGCTTTTAACAATACAACCAGTTTGATCCTATTCTATAATAAACATGCCGCTACAACATTGTTGAGAATTCTGGCCGCAGATTTCACTGGGCGCAGTTTTCGCGACACCTTCGCGACACCCGTTTACCCAAGGGGGGGGGGGGGGAATCGGTCGTGATCTCACGAAGTCTCACCAGAGAGGGTGGGGGGGGGTACTGAAATCAAGAAAAACACCTCACGTAATTTATGGATGCCCCCTATGTAAAGCCTCGAACATAAAGCTGCGTATCGACTATGCGCGGCTGCCGCGCGAGCCATGTTCGAGCTGGCAGTGTGCCGCGCGAGCCATTTATGTTGACGATCGTGGTTGCCGCGCGCGGCAAACTATCCAGCTGCCAGGTTCACTGGGATGCATCACATTATACACTAGAAACCCAAACGAAAAGTGCATTGGTGGATACGGAAATTGTATTAACGGGATATATATAGTATGGTGTGAAACTTGAGATACAAAGCCATCGAGGATACAATTAACAAATTTTACGAGAGTGAAAAAGTTGAGTAAGAGTTCTTAAAATCATTAATTGATGCAACTGGGAATAAAGTGAACACTCAATTTCGGGAGGCAACTTGATTTATTGAAAGACGCTGTAACTACAAAATTTATATCAATTGCAGACTTGTGTACGAGCCTGCAATATCTTTTAAGAGTGTCAAAACATTTATTTTAGAGTTCCAGATGTTTTTAAGGCATTATGCAAAGCTCTCAATGATTAGGTGAAAATAAGGAAATAATGTACATTTTAATATCTGGATGTTGTGGATCATTTTCCTCAATTACTGATAATATTTATAGATAAATTACGCCAAAGCAATTGCCTTTATTGTATTTATTGATCTCCCGTACACATTTCACTTCTTTTGCAGAATCATCTTCAGCGGGTTTTTTTTCTGTTAATAACCTACAAAAGTTATAAGCAGGTTGTTTTGTGTTTGGTACACCAATTGTAAGTAGATTATAAGTTAGATAATAATTCCACTGTACGAAATACAACATAACCTGCTTTTGTACAGTACAGTTGCATTAAAAGGCGACACTTTTAGTTACCCATGGTAGCAAACTGTCGCTGTGCCGCGCGAGGCAACTCGAGCAAGAGAATGCCTCACAGCGCGGCATGTGTGAGTCGCCTCGCGAGCCAACTCGAACAAATGGGGCCTGAATACCTACAGAGGATGCCTCGAAGCGCGGCACGTGCGAGTCGCCTCGCCAGCCAACTCGAACAAGTAGTGCCGCGCGAGCCAATGTTCGAGGGTTTGCCACGCGGAGTGGATACGCAGTTTAATGGTTACACTGTTTTCTCGCGAGGCGACTTGAACATGCCGCGCTGCGAGGCATTCTCTGTCGGTATTCAGGCGCCACTACTTGCGTCGCGCACAGTTGAGACGGGGCACAGAGACAGTTTGCTACCATGGGTAACTAGAAGTGTCGCGTTTTAACACATTTCTACGGTGCCACAGATTTTTAGTGGAATAGCAAACGTGTAGCCTGATCAGACTCAGATGGTATCACCTCCATTACCACCACAATCATCACTTGAAACTCCAATCTATAGAGTCATGAAATGACGTGACTAACGCAATACATTTTACCTAAGTAAGTTCTCGTTAAGAATGTTAACAGAAAATTGAATAACAATAAAATCCTACTATATAAAACGCTAACGTGGCGTCTGCATGCGTCGTCTATAGCTGCTACACGTATTGGCTACAGAACGGTCACGTGACAGCCGTCACTCGCCAATCAACAGCCACCATATTGCATTCCTTCCTTCATGTTGCATTTTGTTTATTTACTACAGTTAAATGCAGAAACTCGTGTAAGGAGAATGGTGTTCGATGTTTATGTTATATTATTTGTATCAGTTATACGCCAAAATTCATGTAAGGAGAAGGGATTCAATATTTACGCTATTTTATCTGTGTCAGTTATAAGGCCTAGGTTAAACCATAACCTAAGATTTTTTAGGCAGACGGTAAGAAACAGTGAAGTGTATTTAAAACTCGGAGAAACGTAATGATGTATTGGTCAAATAAATAACAGTTATCCGTTTTCGAAATTATAGTCTACGTGATCTTAAGTAAAATGCATTTATTTATGCAAAATCCTAACCAAATACTCTGATAATCTGACCAGAGTAACGTATTCATATAACAAAAGATATCAATAAAAATGTCTAATTCGTTTCTCCTTATAAGCTTTTCCAGAATAAATTCTTACTACCATTATATATGATACCATTAGTTTTTGATAATGTGTTAACTATTAAATAAGATTTAATATAAACTTTTGATTAGATTTAAACAGTCAAGGATATGACTATTTACAGTATAACCGATATGACACTCGGAATACAACAACGATATTATTGCCGCAAAATAGCAGTGAGCAGAGATATTAGAAATACGGAGAGCAGGGAAAAAAATTAATGCGAGGCAATTATGTGTCACAAAGTTACAATTATTATGTTCGTTTAAATTTACATATTGGTTTTTTTATTTATCTACGACAACCAGATGCGAAAAATTCATGTAAGGAGAAGGATATTGTATGTGTACGTTATATTACCTGTACTAGGTTAAAACACAACCTACGATTTTTTTTATTTTTTTTTGGCCGTAGATAAGAAACGATCAAGTTTATTAAAAACTCAGAGGAAGTTTACACGAAATGTACGAATCACGAAATGATTGTTCTGGCACTCCAAAAAGGTATTGACGGCTATTCCATGAGTCTCGAATTGCTAGAAATCTTGAAGTTACAGCGTCTTTCCATAACTGAAATCGCCTCCCGAAATTGAGGATTCACTTTATTCACACTTGGCTCAGTTAATGATTTTAGGAACTCTATTGCTGTCATTCTCGTATAGTTTCATTTCTCATGTCTTCCATAAGACCAAGCAAGGTGGCTGAGCGGTTAACGCTCTGGCCTCGCATTCGGGAGGACGCCGCACAGTGGGCCAGAATCGCAAAAAGCTGGCCAAAATATAAAAAAGTTGTTCAATTTGTACCAAAGTTAGTATGTAAAGGTTATCAAAGTTGCTGATTAAGAATATAATATCAAAAAGTGAAAATAGAAAATGGCGGATCCAATATGGCGGACAAATATTGCTAAAAGTCATTTTATTCATATAAAAGTAATTTTTGTGGAATTATCGAGGTTGCTGGAGTTGTTAAATTTGTACCAAAGTTAGTACGTGAAGGTTATCGAAGTTGATGATTAAGAATATGGTATCAAAAAGTGAAAAAAAGAAAATGGTGGATCCAATATGGCGGACAAATATTGATAAAAGTCCTTTGATTCATATAAAAGTAATTTTTTGGGATTTATCGAGATTGATGATGAAGATTGTGACTTCAAATATTAAAAAACAAAACAAAATGGTGGATCCAAGATGGCGGGCGGAAATTGGTAAAATTTTTTTTATTTATGTAAAAGTCAATATTTAGAGACTGTTGTAGTTAATGGTTATAAATATAAGCTCAAAAAATGGAAAGCTAGAGAAAAGTACCAAATAGAGGATAGAAGATAGTATAAAATATTACGAAAAAAGAATTTTATTTCAATTACAGTTAATCATTTAGTAAATTGTTTGTGACTATAATTAAAAGTTATTATTTTCTTCTTCTTTTTTATCTTAATTATCTTCTTCTTTTTATCTTAATTATCTTCTTCTTTTTCATCTTCATTACCTTCTTCTTCTTCTGCATCTTCAGCTGAATCGTTATCATCTTCAAAGACTGTTTCCTCATCATCTACATCGGAATCTTCATAATCTTCCGGCACAGGAACTAAGAGGGCAACGGCTTCTGACGACAAACTCTTCAGTTTGTTTGATGATTTGCGCAGAGAAGAAATGTTGAAGTCTGTGGTTGCTAACAATCTCCTGAACACGTTTTCGATACTCTTAAAGTCCGGAAAACTTTCGTGAAAAGCCTATGCGATATTGCTTTATCAACTTATTGGTTGATTCTTGAGCAAACTCCGACAGTTCATATAATTATTAAATTATTTAATACTTATTCTTAACACGTTTTTGAAAGCGTTAGAAAGTAATTCCACAAAGTATGTAGAATGTTTGTGTTTCAAAAAAATGTACTTTTTCATAATTATTCATGAAAAAAATTAACTTAACTTTAATAATTTCATTTTTTTTAAAAAAGTATACATTTTGCAAGCGTCGCTTAAAAAGTTGTTCAAAGCCGGAGTTGGTACTAGTAGATGGATTTGAAGGTTAATTTATTAAGGTAATAGTATATACTTGCGGACACGGTGCAAAAGAAAGCGGAATATCGTGGAATTCGTAACTTATCTCTACTTTTTTAAGCACATTTTAAAATTTTCTACCAAATTTTCCAGTATTAAGTTAATTAAAAAAAATATGTGTAACTAATGATTTAAAAATTACATAAATGTATTTTAATTAGTACATACTACCTGGAACACAGACCATATTTAAAATATTCGTTTCACTTACACAGAACACAAATATTTATCTTTAACGACAAGACTGCTGCATGCACCGCTAGCAATGAAGTGCCTACTTTGACATGAAATATAAAGGAGGAAATGAACAATTGATCGTCCAAACAATCGGTATTCAGTAGTTCCAACATTACTGTAGCCAACCCGATAGTCGAAAATTCCCATCCAGAAACTTTTTTTTTTTTTTTTCCTTTTTGGCCAGGTTTTCAAGATTCTGGCCGACTGTGCGCCGCGCCTTTCGAATCGCGGCGTCCGGGCATCCAGATTTGGGTTTTCCATCGTTTCCCCAAATTACTCCACTTTAATGCCGGGATACTACCTGCAAAAAGGCCATGGCGGAATTTCTCCCCATTCCTTGTCCACAATCCCCCCACCCACCCACCCGCCTCTAATGACCTCGACGAAGAGTAAGCCATAAATAAATAAAAATAAAAAAATGGCTTGGGCGGCAAAAAACGTGTTTGGCGCGATCGAAAATGGCTCGCGCGGCAACCGAGCCCGTCAACAAAATAGGCTCGCGTGGCATATAACCTGTTTGACGCGCTCGAACGTGGTTCGCGCGGCAGCCGAGCCCGTCAACAAAATTGGCTCGCGTGGAATATAACCTGTTTGACGCGCTCGAACGTTGTTCGCGCGGCAGCCGAGCCCGTCAACAGAAATGGCTCGCGTGGCATATAACCTGTTTGACGCGCTCGAACGTGGTTCGCGCGGCAGCCGAGCCCGTCAACAAAATTGGCTCGCGTGGCATATAACCTGTTTGACGCGCTCGAACGTGGTTCGCGCGGCAGCCGAGCCCGTCAACAAAATTGGCTCGCGTGGCATATAACCTGTTTGACGCGCTCGAACGTGGTTCGCGCGGCAGCCGAGCCCGTCAACAGAAATGGCTCGCGTGGCATATAACCTGTTTGACGCGCTCGAACGTGGTTCGCGCGGCAGCCGAGCCCGTCAACAAAATTGGCTCGCGTGGCATATAACCTGTTTGACGCGCTCGAACGTGGTTCGCGCGGCAGCCGAGCCCGTCAACAAAATTGGCTCGCGTGGAATATAACCTGTTTGACGCGCTCGAACGTTGTTCGCGCGGCAGCCGAGCCCGTCAACAGAAATGACTCGCGTGGCATATAACCTGTTTGACGCGCTCGAACGTGGTTCGCGCGGCAGCCGAGCCCGTCAACAAAATTGGCTCGCGTGGAATATAACCTGTTTGACGCGCTCGAACGTTGTTCGCGCGGCAGCCGAGCCCGTCAACAGAAATGGCTCGCGTGGCATATAACCTGTTGGACTCGCTCGAACGTGGTTCGCGCGGCAGCCGAGCCCGTCAACAAAATTGGCTCGCGTGGCATATAACCTGTTTGACGCGCTCGAACATGGTTCGCGCGGCAGCCGAGCCCGTCAACAAAATTGGCTCGCGTGGCATATAACCTGTTTGACGCGCTCGAACGTGGTTCGCGCGGCAGCCGAGCCCGTCAACAAAATTGGCTCGCGTGGCATATAACCTGTTTGACGCGCTCGAACGTGGTTCGCGCGGCAGCCGAGCCCGTCAACAAAATTGGCTCGCGTGGCAAATAACCTGTTTGACGTGCTCGAACGTGGTTCGCGCGGCAACCGAGCCGGTCAACAAAATTGGCTCGCGTGGCAAATAACCTGTTTGACGTGCTCGAACGTGGTCTCGCGGCAACCGAGCCGGTCAACAAAATAGGCTCACGTGGCATATACCTGTTTGGCGCGCTCGAACGTGGTTCGCGCGGCAGCCGAGCCCGTCAACAAAATAGGCTCACGTGGCATATAACCTGTTTGGCGCGCTCGAACGTGGTTCGCGCGGCAGCTGAGCTCGTCAACAAAATTGACTCGCGTGGCAAATAACCTGTTTGACGTGCTCGAACGTGGTTCGCGCGGCAACCGAGCCGGTCAACAAAATAGGCTCACGTGGCATATAACCTGTTTGGCGCGCTCGAACGTGGTTCGCGCGGCAGCCGAGCCCGTCAACAAAATTGGCTCGCGTGGCAAATAACCTGTTTGACGTGCTCGAACGTGGTTCGCGCGGCAACCGAGCCGGTCAACAAAATAGGCTCACGTGGCATATACCTGTTTGGCGCGCTCGAACGTGGTTCGCGCGGCAGCCGAGCCCGTCAACAAAATAGGCTCGCGTGGCATATAACCTGTTTGACGCGCTCGAACGTGGTTCGCGTGGCAGCCGAGCCCGTCAACAAAATAGGCTCGCGTGGCATATAACCTGTTTGACGCGCTCGAACGTGGTTCGCGCGGCAGCCGAGCCCGTCAACAAAATTGGCTCGCGTGGCATATAACCTGTTTGACGCGCTCGAACGTGGTTCGCGCGGACAGCCGAGCCCGTCAACAAAATTGGCTCGCGTGGCAAATAACCTGTTGTGACGTGCTCGAACGTGGTTCGCGCGGCAACCGAGCCCGTCAACAAAATAGGCTCGCGTGGCATATAACCTGTTTGACGCGCTCGAACGTGGTTCGCGCGGCAGCCGAGCCGGTCAACAAAATAGGCTCACGTGGCATATAACCTGTTTAGGCGCGCTCGAACGTGGTTCGCGCGGCAGCTGAGCTCGACAACAAAATTGGCTCGCGTGGCAAATAACCTGTTTTGACGTGCTCGAACGTGGTTCGCTCGGCAACCGAGCCGGTCAACAAAATAGGCTCACGTGGCATATAACCAGTTTGGCGCGCTCGAACCGTGGTTCGCGCGGCAGCCGAGCCGTCAACAAAATAGCTCACGTGGCATATAACCTGTTTGGACGCGCTCGAACGTGGTTCGCGCGGGCAGCCGAGCCGGTCAACAAAATAGGCTCACGTGGCATATACCTGTTTGTGACCGCGTCTCGGAACTGGGTTCCGCGCGGCAGCCGAGCCGGTCAACAACTAGGCTCGGTGCATATAACCTGTTTGGACGCGCTCGAATGTGGTTCGCGCGGCAGCCGAGCCCGTCAACAAAATAGGCTCGCGTGGCATATAACCTGTTTGACGCGCTCGAACGTGGTTCGCGCGGCAGCCGAGCCGGTCAACAAAATAGGCTCACGTGGCATATACCTGTTTGGCGCGCTCGAACGTGGTTCGCGCGGCAGCCGAGCCGTCCAACAAAATAGGCTCGCGTGGCATATAACCTGTTTTGACGCGCTCGAACGTGGTTCGCGCGGCAGCCGAGCCGGTCAACAAAATAGGCTCACGTGGCAATAACCTGTTTGGCGCGCTCGAACGTGGTTCGCGCGGCAGCCGAGCCGTCAACAAAATTAGGCTCACGTGGCATATAACCTGTTTGACGCGCTCGAACGTGGTTCGCGCGGCAGCCGAGCCGGTCAACAAAATAGGCTCACGTGGCATACCTGTTTGGCGCGCTCGAACGTGGTTCGCGCGGCAGCCGAGCCCGTCAACAAAATAGGCTCGCGTGGCATATAACCTGTTTGACGCGCTCGAACGTGGTTCGCGCGGCAGCCGTGCCCGTCAACAAAATAGGCTCACGTGGCATATAACCTGTTTGACGCGCTCGAACGTGGTTCGCGCGGCAGCCGAGCCCGTCAACAAAATAGGCTCACGTGGCATATAACCTGTTTGGCGCGCTCGAACGTGGTTCGCGCGGCAGCTGAGCTCGTCAACAAAATTGGCTCGCGTGGCAAATAACCTGTTTGACGTGCTCGAACGTGGTTCGCGCGGCAACCGAGCCGGTCACAAAATAGGCTCACGTGGCATATAACCTGTTTGGCGCGCTCGAACGTGGTTCGCGCGGCAGCCGAGCCCGTCAACAAAATAGGCTCGC
>JARYHS010006518.1:4734044-4765453 GCA_031002005.1 Vandiemenella viatica
CTCGAACGTGGTTCGCGCGGCAGCCGAGCCCGTCAACAAAATAGGCTCGCGTGGCATATAACCTGTTTGACGCGCTCGAACGTGGTTCGCGCGGCAGCCGAGCCCGTCAACAAAATTGGCTCGCGTGGCAAATAACCTGTTTGACGTGCTCGAACGTGGTTCGCGCGGCAACCGAGCCGGTCAACAAAATTGGCTCGCGTGGAATATAACCTGTTTGGCGCGCTCGAACGTGGTTCGCGCGGCAGCTGAGCTCGTCAACAAAATAGGCTCACGTGGCATATAACCTGTTTGGCGCGCTCGAACGTGGTTCGCGCGGCAGCTGAGCCCGTCAACAAAATTGGCTCGCGTGGCATATAACCTGTTTGACGTGCTCGAACGTGGTTCGCGCGGCAACCGAGCCGGTCAACAAAATTGGCTCGCGTGGAATATAACCTGTTTGGCGCGCTCGAACGTGGTTCGCGCGGCAGCTGAGCTCGTCAACAAAATAGGCTCACGTGGCATATAACCTGTTTGGCGCGCTCGAACGTGGTTCGCGCGGCAGCTGAGCTCGTCAACAAAATAGGCTCACGTGGCATATAACCTGTTTGGCGCGCTCGAACGTGGTTCGCGCGGCAGCTGAGCCCGTCAACAAAATTGGCTCGCGTGGCATATAACCTGTTTGACGTGCTCGAACGTGGTTCGCGCGGCAACCGAGCCGGTCAACAAAATTGGCTCGCGTGGAATATAACCTGTTTGGCGCGCTCGAACGTGGTTCGCGCGGCAGCTGAGCTCGTCAACAAAATAGGCTCACGTGGCATATAACCTGTTTGGCGCGCTCGAACGTGGTTCGCGCGGCAGCTGAGCCCGTCAACAAAATTGGCTCGCGTGGCATATAACCTGTTTGACGTGCTCGAACGTGGTTCGCGTGGTAGCCGAGCCGGTCAAACAAAATTGGCTCGCGTGGAATATAACCTGTTTGGCGCGCTCGAACGTGGTTCGCGCGGCAGCTGAGCTCGTCAACAAAATAGGCTCACGTGGCATATAACCTGTTTGGCGCGCTCGAACGTGGTTCGCGCGGCAGCTGAGCCCGTCAACAAAATTGGCTCGCGTGGCATATAACCTGTTTGACGTGCTCGAACGTGGTTCGCGCGGCAACCGAGCCGGTCAACAAAATAGGCTCGCGTGGAATATAACCTGTTTGGCGCGCTCGAACGTGGTTCGCGCGGCAGCTGAGCTCGTCAACAAAATAGGCTCACGTGGCATATAACCTGTTTGGCGCGCTCGAACGTGGTTCGCGCGGCAGCTGAGCTCGTCAACAAAATAGGCTCACGTGGCATATAACCTGTTTGGCGCGCTCGAACGTGGTTCGCGCGGCAGCTGAGCCCGTCAACAAAATTGGCTCGCGTGGCATATAACCTGTTTGACGTGCTCGAACGTGGTTCGCGCGGCAACCGAGCCGGTCAACAAAATTGGCTCGCGTGGAATATAACCTGTTTGGCGCGCTCGAACGTGGTTCGCGCGGCAGCTGAGCTCGTCAACAAAATAGGCTCACGTGGCATATAACCTGTTTGGCGCGCTCGAACGTGGTTCGCGCGGCAGCTGAGCCCGTCAACAAAATTGCTCGCGTGGCATATAACCTGTTTGACGTGCTCGAACGTGGTTCGCGTGGTAGCCGACCCGGTCAACAAAATTGGCTCGCGTGGCATATAACCTGTTTGACGTGCTCGAACGTGGTTCGCGTGGTAGCCGAGCCGGTCAACAAAATTGGCTCACGTGGCATATAACCTGTTTGGCGCGCTCGAACGTGGTTCGCGCGGCAGCTGAGCCCGTCAACAAAATTGGCTCGCGTGGCATATAACCTGTTTGACGTGCTCGAACGTGGTTCGCGCGGCAGCCGAGCCCGTCAACAAAATTGGCTCGCGTGGCATATAACCTGTTTGACGTGCTCGAACGTGGTTCGCGCGGCAGCCGAGCTCGTCAACAGAAATGGCTCGCGTGGCAAATAACCTGTTTGACGTGCTCGAACGTGGTTCGCGCGGCAGCCGAGCTCGTCAACAGAAATGGCTCGCGTGGCAAAAAACCTGTTTGGTGCGCTCGAAAATGGCTCGCGCGGTAGCCGAGCCTGTCAACAGAAATGGCTTGCGCGGCAAAAAAAAAAAAAAAAAAAAACTGTTTGGCGCGCTCGAACATGGCTCGCGCACCGCCGCGCCCGTCAACAGAAATGGCTCGCGCGGCAATTGTCCGGTTTGGCGCGCTCGAACATGGCTCGCATGGCAGCCGCGCATAGTCGACACGCAGCTTTAAGAAGTTTGTGGGTTGGGGCAGGGAACGGGAAGGAATTCTGACGCAGCCTTTGAAGGAATAACTTCGGCATTCCCATAGAGTGATTTCTGGAAACCATAGAAAAATTCTGAACCCTTTTAGTGGCTCTCATAATGTATGGGATGTTGAATAGTTACGCCGCCCGTGTTGTCTATACCCTGGCTCTACAACGTCGTGACTAATATTTCTTCTTCACCTCCTCCTAGAATTGTGGTTAATTCTCTTTTTACGAAAGAGAGGCGAAATACGAAAAACTTTGAGAATATTTAAACCCTCCTCTTTTTCGCATCTGAGGCCCAACAGCCAACTCAACAGTGAGTATGTGTGATTCAGTGCTTTCCGTCTCTTACAGTATACAGTATGCATTTTTTCAACGCAGGATGGATATGACTTTCATAGGTACAACACTCACACACCCATTCCCGCGGCCGGAATCGAACCGGCGACCTTCGGCACGCGAAGCCAGTACTGTAGCCCCTAAGCTACCGAGGCCGGCAATATCTAAACTTATATCCGTAATTAGGCACTGCTTTATTTATTATTATCCGTAACATGTCTGTAACATAAAATTTCGAAAAATCATGGAGAGGTGAAAATTATTGTAGATATTTTTGTGGGGAATGGGCAGGGAAATAAACGTATTTACTTTATATAATAATGATTGTTAGTTCATTGGAAAAAAATGTACCATCAAAAAAATATAAAAACATGATATAAAATTTAAGACTTTTCCGTACACTCTGTCTGTTTTTGAAATCAGTACCTAAAATTCCTGATAGGCATAGCATATAAGCTTATTTCATATATGTTATCTCACATTAAGTAAAACCTGTTACAGGGAATGGTATTTTGAATTATAGGCGCCAATAGATGTACACACAAGCAAACATTTGAAGACACAGAAAATACTAAATGGTTGGTAAAGTTTATAAAAGTTGAATCATTCTGCGGATTCATAAAAGCGAAATTGATATAATTTAGAATTTTGCGTTTCGTCGACAACAAGATCATTAGAGACTAGATAGAAGTGTGGATAAAGATTTGGAAGGAATTCAGCCATGGCCTTGAAGAAACCATACAGACATTCGCCTGGACTGATTTGGTGAAACCATTTTTTTTTTTTTTTTTGCTGTCGTTAGTCTTTAGACTGGTTTGATGCAATCCTCCATCCCTTCCTATCCTGTGCTAACCTCTTCATTTCTACATACCCCTTACAATCCAATTCCTCAATTATCTGCTTCATATATTCTAATCTCTGTCTACCTCTACAGTTCTTACCTTCGACTGTTCCCTCCACTAACAAATTAACCAATCCAGAATGTCTCAAAATATGACCTACCAGGCTGTCTCTTCTTCCTGTAAGCTTCTTCCATAAACTTCTTTTCTCACCAATCATTTCCAAAACTCGTTCATTTCTTACTTTGTCTGTCAGCTTAATTTTCAGCATTCTTCTGTAGCACCACATTTCAAATGCTTCAAGTTTCTTTCTTTCCGGTATTCCTAAACTCCATGTTTCGCTACCGTAAAATGCTGTGCTCCACACATAGAGTTTTAAAAAGTTCTTTCTAATTCCTAGATCAATATTTGAAACTAAAAGGTTCCTCTTTTTCATGAAGGCTCTTTTTGCTAGTGCTATTCTGCTTTTAACATCATTCCTCCTTCGGCCATCGGTTGTAATTTTGCTTCCCAAGTAACAGAATTCTCTTACTTCTCCTATTGCATCCGATCCTATTTTTAAAACCGAATCTGAATCCTCGGACGGGGATTAGAACCCGCGTCCTCCCGAATGCGAGGCCAGAGCGTTACCGCTCACCTACCACGCTCGGTAATAACAGAACAAACTTGCATAAAACTACTTGTACAATAGTCCGTCATAAATATAAATTTTTGAAAATGAAGCAAAGTGAAACTTGAAGAAATACTCAACAATGTGGTGGGTGAGCGTTAACGCTCTGGCCTCGCATTCACGAGGACGCGGGTTTGAATCCCACTCCGAGCATCCAGGCATCGGTTTTCTATGTTCTCCCTTCCGCGTGGATGCCGAATGGTTTCTTCAAAAGGCCATGGCCTAATTCATTCCCGTTCCTTGCCACCAGTACTTTCCCGTCTCTAAAGACCTTGAAATCAACGAGCCGTAAAACCATAAGCAAAAAAGTACACAACTGCCTGATATTTAAAGTGAAAACAAGAAACAAGTCATACTGTGTATCAAATGTTACCCTGTTGGTTACAAACAGACATGGCTAAGCGAATTTATTGTGGATATTAGACAAGAAAGGACAAAACTAAGAATTCGTAGTCCAGCAGGAAAAAAAAAAAAAAAAAAAAAATTCCATCTGTTTTGATTCATTTTAGGGAACGTACATAAACCACGTAGCGCCATTTTGGCTTCTTGTGAACCTCCCTCCTCCCCCACCACGTAACCCTACGTGGCTTTTGCCTCTACCCCCCCTACGTATCACGTAGCTATTTTCAGAAGATTTTGTATTCTTTTCTGATGTTAGACTATTGTAAATTGGGGGATTCTATCATTTCCGTGGCGCGACAATCTGATGATTGATGCTTATAGAACTCGACGATACAAATTGAAAGTAAAGAATAATTTTTTTTGATATCTCGCTTAGTTCTCGAGATATCGTAGGCCTATCTCAAAATTGACGTAATTAGTTTGAAATACGGCCTGGACCAGAAGAAATATTTCGCTATAGCCAAATTTCATGATGAATACGTATGTAAGTCGCCGAGACAAATGGAAAATAAAGAATAAAGTTATTTGATAATTCGCTTAGTTTTCGAGATATTGCATCTCAAACGTGAGGAGGTTAGGGTGAGATCCGGCCTGGACCAAAAAT
Organism: Vandiemenella viatica; assembly: GCA_031002005.1. NCBI lineage: Eukaryota > Metazoa > Arthropoda > Insecta > Orthoptera > Morabidae > Vandiemenella > Vandiemenella viatica. The sequence continues at coordinate 4,739,198 of JARYHS010006518.1, forward strand.
ATATTTTTTAACCAAACCACCATATCTACACGGTGGAAATCTACTATTTGTGTTTTATTTTCTTCCTAGTGATCGGTGATAGGTTGAAATACGGCCTGGAAAACACCAAAAGCAGAAGGAACTATACCTATGACTGATTTTTAACATGCTATATCTCGAAAACCAAGCGATATATCAAAAACATATTCTCTTTATTTTTGATTTTTTTCGTCGAGTTTTACAAGAATTCATCATCAGATTTTGGCGCCACGGTAATGATATAACTGTCATAAATTGCATTCGGAGATAATTAATTGAGGGAAATAAATATTCACATGCTGTTGTGTGTTCTGTTCCTCATTTTAACTGTGAAAAATGTTATGAAAGGAAAGCTACGTGGTCTGGCTCGGAACCGCCCCCCCTCCCCCCACGTAGCCCAGCGTAGCCTTCCAGCCAAACCTCTCCCCCCCTCCCCTGGACCTAGCCACATAGTTTATGCACACTCCCTTAGCAGTAAAATATAATAACTATTTTCAAGTCGCCTCTTATTGCTCCTCTATTGTTGTTTTACATTCAGTTAAACCTATTGCAATTTATGTAAATTTTCCATAAAAATTCGTGAACATGCAAGCAATCGACACAAGATAACAGAATTTCCAAGATGAGGCTTTAATCAGCTAGTTTCCTCATCGCTGACCTAATTAATTAAATAAAAAAACCTGTCAACCTATCTTATCCAAAATATTTTTTGTTGAAAGTCATTATTAAGTGTCATCAAATAATACTGTTTGCAGTTTTAGATAACTGTTACAAGATACCGTACTAAGATGAAGTGATGAGGGGATGCACCAGAGAAATGAGGGGATTGGGTTACAAATCTTTCGTCAGACCATTGCTTGAGTATGGTGGTGTAGTATGGTACCTACACTATGGGCATCAATTACAGGAGTTGGAGAGAGTGCAAAGATGGGCAGCTAGATTTGTCTCTAGGAATAGCACAGAACACAATCAGTAACTGATATGATAAAGGAACTGGGTTGGGAGTCATTGGAGGGTGAAGAGAGTGCTGGGAGTGTATAAGGCGTATATTGGCGATGAGGCCTGGATGGATATTGGTAGAAGGGAAGAGATGACCATGACCACAAGCTGACACTCGATTTCAGGCATTAGGGTGTGACCGAGCGTGGTGGTGTAACGGTTAGCGTTCTGGCCTCGCATTCGGGAGGACGGTGGTTCGAATCCCCGTCCGGGCATCAAGATTTGAGTTTTCCATGTTTTCCCAAATCACTCCAGGCAAATGCCGGGATGATTCCTTCAAAAGGCCATGGCCGAATTCCTTCCCATTCCTTGCCCCCCATTCTTTCCCGTCTCTAAAGACCTCGCTGTTAAGAGACGTTAAGCAGTTTTTTTTTTGTTTTTTTTTAAACACATTATGGTGTGCAAATATTTTCTTTTGTAGGTAACGGAATAAATAACTAACAGAAATTCTCAACAGTTTACCAAAAACTCTGATAAAATTTAAAATTAAAGTTGGTAAAGTGCAAAAATATGTGGGTGAGAATCGAAGCTAAAAAACAGTAAAAAAATATGCGTTTGGAAAGTTGTCACTTGACCATATGCTTGATCACAAGTTAATTAATTAGTCAATTAAAATATATTGTTTTCGATCCTGTGACTTGTATGAGGAGATGGCACTGGAAAACATTTATCTACGGTCCTATTTTCTGGTCAATGAAACACATACTGTCGTGACATTTCGTCGGAATTATATTTGTATTTTAGGTTATATATCCAAATTTACATAATAATTGAGATATTGTAATCAACCTAATTTTGAATCCTGCGCATAAAGTTAATCAATGAAGGGTTAGTAAATATTAATTAGCTGGAATTCATTTTGATATTGTTTTGATTAGGCATTCTAAGGTTGATGATGGATTCTTATGCAACTCTACAAAAAACTCGAAAGTAGAGATTTTTTTTTTTTTTTAATATTTCACTTAAAGATATCGTTGAGGTAGTTGGGTTAAATGCGACCCGTACGAGTAGAAAAATTTCGCTAAAACTAAATTTGATGTTTGATTCTTATGTAACTCGACGAGACAAAACGAAAGTAAAGAATAAATTTTTATGTATATCGTTTAGTTCACGAGATATATTGTCTCAAAATTGATGGCTAGGTTGAAATGCGGCCTGGACCAGAAAAATATTTCACCAAAGCACAAGGAATTATAAGCTGGATACGCACAATGAGTATTTTATTATCTTCCTAGCGGCTGTGATTAGGTTGAAAAGTGGCCTGGACCAGAAGAAAAACTTCGCCAAAGGCACAAGGAACTGCATCTATAACTAATTTTTGACAATCGATTTCTCCACTTTAGAATTTATTGTCTGATCGAGTTACATCAGACTGCTTTGCCAGATACAAGTTTATAATTTCCGGGACGTTTCTGAGATTAAAAATTATTTTAGAGGTAAATTTAAAGAGTAAACAAATATGAAACTGAATAAAAAAAATGTATTTTAGATTAAAAACTGTGCTATCTAACACATATTTGGCACCTCTTTTAGGTTATTAAACTGAAAATCAACATCAGGTCTAATGAATCAAAAAAAAAAAAAAAAACTAAACATAAAACAAAAAATCGAGCACCCTTTTTAGGCTTGTTTATACTTTGGTAGAAAACCAATATGAGGTGTTATCATTCAAAACCTCAAAAATATTAAACTTAAACAAAAATTGAACACTTCTGCTAGTCTTATTAATTAAACTTAGATAAAAAAAAAGTCATCAGGTATTATCAACATCAAACAAAATGAATCTTAATCAACTATTATTTTTATTATCACCAGGTTTAGCCTTTTCAACTATTTTTTCTCCATTAATGCTTTGCAATACTGATAAAAATTCTGAGCCAAACACTTCAAAGTTGATTGAGTTTGCAGTTCCGCCTTGATCAAATCCAAGGACATTCCTTCTCGTTCTCTATTCCATAAATTGTTCAACAAGCTAAAACTTCCCTCGCAACAAACGTTGCTTGTTGGATTTGACAAAACAGAACCAAGTATTTTCTTTAAATTTACAAAATCGTTAGAAACGTTTGATCTAAAGAAATTGGCCCAGATTTTGTCGTTTGGCAAGTCAAAGACAGCTTTAAGACATGTGAACTCTGTATAAAGTGAATCAATGTTAACTGCATCTAGAATTTTCAGAATCCAAGGAAATTCAAAGAGAATTTTCCTGTCAATTTTAATTCCTCTAATTTAAGGGACTAAAGCTCAAACTGTTTGTACATTCCATCCTCCCGCTGCAAACACAGCATGCCTGGCTTGGCCACCATGGTGAATTGAGATTGAGAAGAAAACTAGTAATCGGAAATTCCGGGACAGTAACGCATAATTGCTGGACACGGGACCAGAAACAAAATTCAGGGCCCGGTCATCTGCCAGCCCTAGTTACGATAGTGTTGCTGTAAATATTAATAATTCAGTTTTTGATAATTCCATGATTAATCGCAAGTTATGGGGAGGAGGGAGGGGGGATGTTACAGGCCTCGTGACGTCACGTTGTATGTGCCGTTTTGATCAAGTTCCATATCCAAAATGGTAAAACGTATGATGTCATGGAGGACGGGGGGGGGGGGGGGGGGGATTGTTTGGAGAATATGACATGGCGTGACAAGGAAGAGGGAGAGGTGTTAAAAGCCATGTAAACTACTTAATTACTGGATGGTAACAACCTAACTAAAATTTCGTATGTACTTGCTGAAAAATTCGAGTATTTCAAAATATCATATATGATGTATATGGACAAGGGTTGTAACGGAAGTCAACTTCATTGTTAAGTTTATTGCAAGATCGCAAGAAAAAAACAACCTTTGGGCAGAATCTCGTATAAATATGAAAGAATAATATATATTCCAATGTAAACAAAACATCCGCCATACATCCGCATCAAAAATTGCGGATGCGGATATCCGTTACATCCCTAACATAGACTACATCAATTTTGTTAAATATATTTACAGCTAATCACAATATGACACTTCAACATTTAAAAACTGTGTAGTTTTTCATTTGCCGTAGCTGATAGCATATTGTAGTTCTCAATGGATGGATAAATGTCAGAATACAAGGATTCGTGTTTGCTATTTTCGCTACGGGATTATAAAAATAGTTACCCCAAAAATCTCCCTCTATTATATTTTTTAGTTTAGTTCATCTTATATATAAAAATGGATGTTGGCATATACCATATATCAGAGATAAAGATACTATTTAACCGATCACCATGAAAGATGGCACATATATTTATTTTTTCATGGAGGTGGTTTCTGACAAAAAAATAAAAAATTACCCCCATCCCCTTTACAACCCTTAATTTTTATACAACCCACATTTTTTATCCATTTGCACATGTGTTGTCTACCTTGAAACAAAAAGAAACAGATTGTCTACATTCTGTTTACAAAACTTAACCCCTAACCCCCTTTATCCCATTTAATTTTTGCATATATGTTCTCTACATACATAGCTACAGTTTTTACCCGAGTAGAACTTTGCACATTATATTCTTTAAATCAAACAGAAAAATACTGTCTACATTTGGTTTACAAAAGCTTAACCGCATCTCCCATCTTTTTAATTTTCAATGTTCTTTATAGAAACCCACAGTTTTAAATCCCATGAAAAATGGATTCAGCTGTTTCTAAGTATTGCCAGAATATTAGTAAAATAAATTTGTGCTAATGTCTCAGCATCTTAACATAAACCCTAACCTTTCAAGTTGTGAATTCAATTAAAAAATATGTATTTTTTCGCATGACGGTGGAACAAACGATACATTCCAGATACAGATTTATGTATGTGGTATGTAGCAATGCACGGATAATACATGTTTAGATTATCGAACAGTAACTTTGTGATTAGGCTGAAATGCAGCCTGGACCAAAAATGTAAACTAACATTCCATATTAAAGAGATGGGAGTAAAGGGGACAAGCGGTTGGGCTTTTTTAAACCAAATGTAGACTATTTTTCTGTTTGATTTAAAGAATACATGGGCAAAGTTCCACTCGGATAAAAACTGTAGCTTTGTATGAAGAGAACATAAATGCAAAAATTAAATGGTGTAAAATCATCAAGTTCTGGGAAATGTTCAGATATCTGATATATCAATGTTTAGTTTACTCCTGGAAATGGCTGGTGACGCATTATTTACGTCGGAAATATAAAAATAGTGTATGGGTAAATGAATCCAGATTTGGGGCGTCAATTAATTACCTGAGGTGTTTTTCCGGAATTCCAGACCCCCTCTCCCCCTCTGGTGGGACTTCGTGAAATTTGGTTGGACCCGACCCCCCATACGAATGGACCTCGCAACTTTTTGAGACCTTTTTTTAGGTCTCATGCTCCCAAGGGCGGTTATCCCTCCCCCCCTAAAGTCGGTTTTTACCCCCCTAAAATCGACTTTCGCGTCATTTTTTTTTTTATTTTTTATTTTTTTAGCTCTACCATTCTACAAGAATATCAAAACCTCACGTGAGATTTCCGTTGACCCCCCCCCCTCCCTCTTGGTGAGATTTTGCCGGCCCCCCCCACCCCTATTTCATCTCACGTAATTAATGCAAGCCCCCTTAGACCGGGTACTATGTTTGTAGTGTATAATCCGCTGTCAATTTTTGTTATGAACACTTCATTTCAAGCTATGAAAGAATTTTAATTAAAAAGTTGAATAGTACATTTATATGGTAAAAGTAATTTGTTAGTAGTTTACATCACAATGTTTGACGTCAACAACATAGCGCTCATGAAAGCAGCTATTTTTTTTTTTATTTTTATTTTTTTTATTTGCTTAACGTCTCTCTAACAGCGATTTCTTTAGAGACGGGAAAGGATTGGGGGGGGGGGTGGTAAGGAATGGGAAGGAATTCGGCCATGGCCTTTTGAAGGAAGCATTCCGGCATTTGCTTGGAGTGATTTGGGAAACGATGGAAAACCCAAATCTGGATGCCCGGACGGGGATTCGAACTGCCGCGCCGTCCTCCCGAATGCGGGGCCAGAACGCTAACCGTTACACCACCACTATCGGCACTTCATTTCAAGCGATGAAAGAATTTTAATTAAAAAGTTGAATAGGTACATGTAATTGGTAATAGTAATGTGGTAGTAGTTTACATCGCAATGCTTGACGTCAACAACATAGCGCTCATGAAAGCAGCCAATTTTTTTTTTTTTTTTTTTTTTTTTTTTTTTTTTTTTTTTTTTATCTGCTTAACGTCTCTCTAACAGTGAAGTCTTTAGAGACGGGAAAGGATGGGGGGGGGGCAAGGAATGGGAAGGAATTCGACCATGGCCTTTTGTTTGAAGGAAGCATCCCGGCACTTGCCTGGAGTGATTTGGGGAAACCATGGAAAACCCAAATCTGGATGCCCGGACGGGGATTCGATCCGCCGTCCTCTCGAATGCGAGGCCAGAACGCTAACCGTTGCACTACCACGCTCGGTGAAAGCAGCTAAACAAGGGAGGGAGGGGATGCCTGTTTCTCCAGTGGTCCGAAACTGGTAGCAACCTTTTGAAATTTGGATTAACTGCTTCGTCATAATATCTTCAGATTTTGCGCTCTCTTCTTTCGGATAAGTCGCCACAAACTAAATTAAAAATGCCGAAATAAAAAAGTGACGGGCAGCTATTAGATTCCGCCGGCGCTGCAAAATCAATGACAAATCTTTGCAAATGTGGGTTAAATCCTTTTTTGTAATTTTTTTCTTACCGTTTCAGCTTGTAAAAAGTCGCACGAAATTATTCAAAAGAAAATATTTTCTCGAGGTGTCGTACAAAAAAGATCGGCATCTTAGAATCGTTACAAGCGATGGGAGACAATCATTTGTTTTCGTTGTAAACAAATACGCCATTTCCGATATGGATGCCGCAGAACAAATTTTCCGTCTTCCCCCCCACCTCTTGATCCGGGCCGAATTTCAATCTAACTACGACCACTATGACTAAACTAAACTGCATCGATAATTTTTGTCATTTTTGCAGTGATGGTAACATTTCGCACAAGCACAGCCACTCATATTTCGTCATCTTTAATTTAATTTGTGGCGACTTTTCCGAAAAAGGAGAGCGCAAAACGTGAAGAGGACATAGTAACCCAAATTTCAAAAGATTAGTACCAATTTCAGACCGGTGGAGAAAGAGGCAGCCCCCCCCCCCCCGAAAGCAGCTTAAATCATTAATCAAAACTATATACCTCATGCCGTACTGTAACAAGATGTATCAGTTCTCATTCTGGTCCCGGTTGCATTACAGCCTAACTATAACCATTGCTAATATTGCCGCTAGAAAATCAAAGCTTAAAAAATCACACGCGCTTTATCGCGATATAAATTTAACCATCGAGGAAGAAATATATGGAGACGACGCAAGGGACCTTCACCACGCACTGAAGTGAAACCGGGTAGAGAGAAGTGGGGTGGGGAGGCCGCCATATTGCTTGGCCGTAGAAACACCGGGAATACGCACAAAAACCTCCAGGGAATCATACTACAACCGTGGCACTGCAATTTGATGATAGATTATTATGTAACACGACGAGACAAAGCGAAAGTAAAGAATAAAATTTTTCGATATCTCCCTTAGTTCTCGAGATATGCTGTCTCCAAAAGTCAGAAGCTTAAATGGGAGTAGTTTACACTGCGATACATGGTGCTCATGAAATTACTAATAACTAGACTAATAATAAAGAAACTGTTTGTACCTTCTGGTACAGACTGCATTTCAAGCTACCCACATTTCCATTAATATTGCTGCTACAAAATGAAACTATGTAGACACACCTAAACACATGAAATGCATCGCGAATTACATTCGGGTAACAAAAACGTTTTCATCGCGTTTCGTAGTTCGCACAGCACAAATTATCACAATTAATTTCATCGTACACTTTCAGTGTAAACTGAAATTTGACTAAAGCATGCAGAATACTCACTGCATCGCGATGTAAACTTTACCTGCTTAAATTAGACTTCCAACACTTGTTTACAATAAGGCTACCTTTTCAGGTGCAAAGTAGTAACATATGCTGATTGTCTACACTACACCAACAAATATTTGAGAACGAAATCATTCTATTGAGAGCAATGAATAAATTTATAGCGATAGGGTCTATTTTCTCAGTTACCTATCAAACAATAATTACAATGTGACTTAATTATGAAACGTTATTTGAGTTTATATCCTATCTGATCTGGCTGTGCAACCATATGCAACACAAGCTGGCATCATAAAAAACTTTGAAATAATAGAAAATGTAATATTCACAGCAGCAAACACAGAGCAAACAGCGCAATGTTTTGGGGTTTCTATTATGACCGCCGCGCATGCGCAGTAACAGGAGGCTTACAGATTTAGCGGTATTTTGCCTCCACTATCTTTAATTAATTAATTAATTAATTTAATTTAATTGCAATGGAGCACAGGCACCGGTGGCAATATCCCTACACACCCATCTTCCCCCTATCCTGCACCCACCTACATTTGCCCTCTACAAATTTTATCTTCAAATTCCTTCAAAGTTTTCGGTAAATTATTCATCATTTCTCTTGGTAACTCATTCCAATCTCTGACACCCTTACCTAAAAAAGAGAATCTTCCCACACCCTTGTGCCTGAAATCGAGTGCCAGCTTGTGGTCATGGTCATCTTTTCCCTTCCATGCACTACTTTTCATACCTATTGCAATATCTTTCCATGTCTCATCGCCAGTTTACGCCCTGTACACTCCCATTACCCTCCTCATCCTCCTCCTGTCTTGCAATGAATCCCATTCCAGCTCCTTTATCATATCCGTCACTGATTTCATTCTGCGATAATTTCCAGAAACAAATCTAGCAGCCCTTTTTTGCACCCTCTCCAACTCCTGTATTTGATACGTAAAATGTGGGTCCCATACTACACTACCATATTCGAGCAATGGTCTGACCAAAGTTTTGTAACCCAATTCCTTGACTTCTCTCGTACATCCCCTCATAACCCTCTCCAACAAGTGCAGAACTTTGAAACCTTTTCCTACCACCTGTCCTATGCGTCCTGCCCAGTTAAGTTTGTTATCAAAAGTAATTCCAAGATATTTGCATTTCAAGTCTTCAGCAAGCAATTCTTTCCCCACCTTATATTCATAATTAACCTTTTGTTTTTTATTTGTGTATCTAATAAGCTGACTCTTCTTTGCATTTATCTTCATTCCATGTTTACCAACCCAATTAGATATCCTGTCCAGATCACCCTGCAACTGTTTACAATCCTCTATCGTTTTGATTCTTTTATACAGCATTATGTCATCTGCAAACAATCTAATTTCAGATAGTAAACAATCAACACAATTATTCATTAGAATAATGAATAGAAATGGTCCCAATACGCTACCCTGTGGCACACCCATTTTTACTTCAACTTCTTTTGATACTACATTTCCTACCCTAACTTTCTGTTTTCTACCTTTTAAAAATTCTTCTACCCAGCAAATGACTTTCCTATCCACTCCAATGGTTTTTACCTTATTTACTACCATTTTATGGCTTACTCTGTCAAACGCCTTAGACAGATCTAGTGCTACACTATCAATTTGGCCTCCCTTGTCCATTTCATCTGAAATATCTTGCATATATCCCACCAACTGAGATTCGCATGAATATCCTTGCCTGAAACCATGTTGCCTGCTTGAAAACCAATTACGTTCCTCACATATATTTCTGATGTGGTTGCATATCAATCTTTCCATTAATTTACCTACCACTGATGTCAAACTGATTGGCCTGTAATTCTCAACTCTATTTCTCACCCTCCCTTATGTACCGGTACTACTATTGCACTTTTCCAGTCCTGTGGTAAGCAGCAAGTGTCCTCCATGAACGTAACTCAACAATTTCGCTGACAAGATTAAAGACAAGGCATTGGTACCAACGGAATTTGTGGTTAGGTTTAAATGCAGCCGGGAAACAGAATGACTTCTCAAATTTGAAGGTAAAAAGTCAGCTAAGAATATCGTAAAACTTAGATTAAATTTACGTTGTTTTGACGAGCGTAACGTTGCTGACGTTAATAATGCTGATTAAAGTAGTTCCAATTATGTCACTACCTATACAGTCTGGACCAGAATTATAACATCATTCGGTACATATTTCTGTATTCCGTTTTAATTTGCGCTGATTTCATCGGAGTTATAAATTAGATCAAATAATGCAAAATTGAAACAGGTTTTTATCCAATTGGAACAGACTATATTGTATAAACGGGCAGCACTATCATAACTGTGACGCCGCAAATTGATGATGAATTCTGATATAATTCCACGAAATAAATCGAAAATAAACAATTAAATTTTTGATATCTCGCTTAATTTTCGAGATATCGAATGTCAATCATCAGTTTTGGTATAATTCCTTATGCTTTTAATGACTTCTTCTTCTGGTCCATGCCGTATTTCATCCTAATAAGAACCGCTAGGAAGGAAATAAAACATCTATTGTGCATGTCCAACGTGATATTATTCATTGTGAATTAAACAAAAAATTTCTGGTCCAGGCCAAATCTCAACCTGACCACATTAATTTGTAGGTACGATATCTCAAGAACTAAGCGATATATATTTTATTTTCGATTTGTCTCATCAAGATACAGAAGAATCTATCATCGAATTTGCCTTAAGCTAAATTTTTCTTCTGGTTCAGGCCGCATTTCGTCTTAACCACCTCACTTTTGATATAGTATAACTCGATAACTAAGAGAGATATCAAAAAAAATTTATTCTTCACTTTCGATTCGTCTCGTAGAGTTACATAAGTAGTTTTTTTTTATCTGCTTTACGTCTCTTTTTAACATAGAGGTCTTTAGAGACGGGAAAGGATGGGGGGCAAGGATGGGGGCAAGGAATGGGAAGGAATTCGGCCCTGGCCTTTTGAAGGAAGCATCCCGGCATTTGCCTGGAGTGATTTGGGGAAAACCATGGAAAACCCAAATCTGGATGCCCGGACGGGGATTCGAACCGCCGTCCTCCCGAATGCGAGGCGAGAACGCTAACCGTTACACCGCCCTGCTCGGTAGTTACATAAGAATCTATCATCAAATAGTGGCGCCACAGTTATCGAAGAACCCCCTCCATCCCTTCCTATCTTGTGCTAACCTCTTCATAAACGGGTAAATAAATGAGAACCCGATTTCTAACAATATTATACGTACTAGCTATTCTACGTCAAAAACCTTTAATGACGACTTTAGTTTAACCGCATGTAAGTGGTTCCAGTTACCATCATAAAATATTTAATGCATAAACGCTACTAATTTCTTTGCTTTTGTACCTTCGACAACAGATTTGGCAAACATGTATTGGTTCTGTTTCCGTTCACAATACGTGAATGTATACTTGCGCCAGTGGTATCATTTTTATTTTATTTTAATATCAAGCAGCCAAACTAGCAAACGTTGCGGTTAGGCTGTCTAGCAACCTGGACCAGAATGACACTTAAGGCGTGAGCATTTTTGTATTTATTGTTAAGTTACTTTTCTCTCATCAGCGCCATGTTGCTATCGATATAATTAAGATTTACATCTGGATTAGAATCACAACTGACATTCCGAGGCACAACATATGTGTTAAAATTGAGAATTCGATTTTAATTTTATTGGCAGTAGTTCCAAATGCATCGCGACTTAAAGTATTTACAAATGTTCCCTTCATATTACAACCTGAAATTGTACCAGATTTTTTTTTTACTATTAATATTCAATAGTTGACTTTACTACGAGAAACTGAGCAACTAGCTAGATATAAAATGCCACTTAAAAACTGTTTACATCGAATCTATTGACTGTGTAGCATATTTAGACGTAATCTATATGTCAAACAAGTGATGAAAATAGAATCAGCTGAAAATTAGCGAATAACACATTAAGTCAAATATCTCACTGCTGTCTTTTTTTTTTTAACTGGTGGCTCGGATATGTTTTACAGGAAAATGAAGATCTTTATGAAGTAAAAACAACATTTCTTCATCCATCTGGGCTGTTATATCACGATCATATCCTAGAATTTTGATGTTCTGTGGGCATCAGTAGAGGATGTTATGACAAAAATGAATCCTGCAGCTTCCACTAGACCGAGTTATGTTCCACATGCAAGTGATGTATGTCAATTGTCAAACAAATGTGGTTTTTTTAGACGCCATATCCTGCTACTTAATGAACATTTTTGTCCTAGAGTCTTTTATAAGGGTAGTATTCATATTTATTTTCACAGAAGTGTAAACATTAGCATTCTTGTATTTAATTTAATTACATTGCAATGGAGCACAGGCTTCGGTTGCAAATTCCCTACAAACCCATCTTCCCCCCATTCCAGCACCCCACCTACATTTGCTCTCTACAAATTTCAACTTTAAATTCTCCCAACGTTTTTGGTAAATTATTCATCATTTCTCTTGGTAACCTACTCCAATCCCTGACACCCTTACCGAAAAAGAGAATCTTCACACACCGTATTATTCAATTGTATTCCGGGAATTTATGAAAAACAAGATAGATTTTTAAATTATTTTAACAATGAAGCCACTACCATCCCACATTTATATTTTGCCAGATGATTTACAACAGTACTATCTATTTATGGAATTAATTTTAATATTTTAAAATATGTACTTTTTGAAAAATTTAAAATCAAAATTAGGATGGGAGGGGCATTCTTCACCTGCCCTAAACTGTTACTGACCTGTTGAAATTTGTTTTAACTGCTTCCTTATAATGTCCTCTTCACGTTTTGCACTCTGGTTTTTCGGAAATGTCGCCACGAATTAAATAAAAAATGCCGCCATTTTCAGGCAGGTGGGGAGTATCCCCTTCCACGTTAATAGGTCGGAACCTACAAAAATTATCCTATCGGTCTGGAATTTGGTACATACGTTCCTTAGGCGGTAATATTTGACTAAAAGTGTATATAGTAAGTTTTGAGTATGTGGAAATGAAGTAAAATCACTAAAAATGTGGGTAGATGCATACAGTTTATTCGCAAGAAATAAACGTTATGACCGTGTTGAAAAATTGCACTTGGGATTTGCGCTGCGTTTTGGCAGTTCTATCATTACCGTGGCGCCAAAATCTGATGATGAATTCTTGAAGAACTCGACGAAACAAATCGAGAATAAAGAATAAAATTTTTTGATATCTCGCTTGGTTTTCGAGATATAGCATGTTAAATATCAGTAATAGGTTTAGTTTCTTCTGCTTTTGGTGTTTTTTCTTCTGGTACAGGCCGTATTTCAACCTAGCAACAATCACTAGGAAGAAAATAAAACACATATAGTACATTTCCACCATGTAGTTATGGTGGTTTTGGTAAAAAAAATTCTGGTCCAGGCTGGATCTCACCCTAACCTATTCACTTTTGAGTTACAATATCTCGAGAACTAAGCGAGATATCAAAAAACTTTATTCTTTATTTTCAATTTGTCTCGTCGAGTTCTATAAGAAACAATCATCAGATTGTGGCGCCACGGTAATGATAGAATCCCCACTATCGGTTACGCTACAAACCATTTTTCATGCTGGAAGGTAGGCTTGGCGCAAAATTCAATATGGCGGCTACGCACAGAGAATGTAAATGTTAAAGATTTTTCACTTTTTAAGTACCTGCACTTTGCATGTGAAAGCAGTTTCTATGCAATAATGCAGACTTAGAAACACGCGGAATAAATATCAACAACTGTTCACGTGTACTTCTTGCGTAATAAGGGGGCGTTCAAGTATTACCTAACGCAATTTTTGAAGATGTTATACCCTCCCTCCCACCCTCCCCCATGTAACGTACCGTAACGTTTTTCTGTGCTCCCCCTCCTCCTCCCTAAACGTTACGTAACATCCAAGTGACCATTTTTACCTAAAAGTCACAATCATGTTGCGCAAAGTACCGGAAAGGCGCTAAAATACCTTTGTTATTGTTTTAATCGCGTTTGCAATAATCTTATATATAAAAATCAATGTTTGTGGGTTTGTTCGTCTTCTATGTATTCCTATACCATTTATCAGATTACAATGAAACTTAGGAGAGTTTTCGAGTGTGCGTCTGCGAAGGTTCCTGTGAATAAAAATGTCCAAAAAGTCACCCCCCTATTCCCCATAACACCCCATAATTTAGGCAAAACCACATTTTTTATCCGATTTAGATAGGAATTTGTACACTTATACTTTAAAACAAACATAAAAATACTGCCTACATACGGTTTCCGAATATTAATCCCCTCGCCCCCTTTCCACCCCCATAATTTTTTCACTCCATAATTTAGGCAATACCACATTTTTTTATCCGATTTAGATAGGAATTTGTACACCTTTACTTTAAAACAAACAGAAAAATACTGCCTGCATATGTTTTCCAAAGCGCATCCCCTCTCACCCTTTCCAACTGAAAATGAATGAAACAGCAGTTTAAAATTTATATGTAAATATTTTTTCATTTAATCTATGTGCCTACTCAAGTCCAGCAATAGTGAAGCATTGCCGGGTCAGCTAGAATAAATAATTTTTAAGTAATATGTAATTTATTTAGCCATAAATCAAATATATAGGTATGTAACAAAAAAAATCGATTGGAATTACTGCTCCTCTGTACACGGGTTTGCCAGCTACCGGACGCTTTCATTACTGGCATCCAGAGAGCAGACGAACAGGGTTGTGCTTCTGTGTAAACACTAATGAATACTGACAACGAAAACAAAACAAAAATGACGTATAATACAGTCAAGGGATTCTCCGTAAAACATAAACGAAAAGAGTTACCAACTTGGTAGCACAAAAATATAAATGACTTAAAAATACCGTCGAGAGTCTCCCGGTAAAACATAAACGAAAAGGGTTGCCAACTTGGGAGATTTTAAATCCCTAATTTTTTATTAAAATAAAAAAATGTTACGTAACGCGTTGTTACAATACCCCCTCCCGCCTCTGTAACGCACCGTAACGTTTGACAAGACCCCCTTCCCCCCCCCAAATTGCGTTATGTAATACTTGAACGCCCCCTAACATGTATGCATCCATGCATCCAGGGAGGGGCTAGGGGGCTCAGGCCCCCCCCCCCCCAAAAAGTATCTGGATCCACCCCCGACATTATAATTTTGGAGATTTTTTTTTTTTGTTTTGCTTTGTGCCTTACGCCTCGTCGACAGCGTGGTCATTAGAGGCGGGATAGGACTGGGGACAAGGAACGGGAAGGAATTCGGCCTATGGCCTTTTTGAAGGAAGCATCCCGGCATTCGCCTGGAGTGATCTGGGGAAACCATGGAAAACCCAAATCTGGATGCCCGGACGGGGATTCGAACCGGCGTCCTCCCGAATGCGAGGACAGAACGCTAACCGTTACCACCACGCTCGATAGGAGAATTTTTTTTATTTTATTTTTTATTTTTTTTAAGTTTGCCGATGCGAGGCCCGAGGAGGTTATAGACTACCCCATGGCCAACTCAGGCCCCTCCCTCCCTCAAAACCAAAATCCACTGAAGGCAAGCCCTCTGGACCAAAATTCACTCGAGCCAAGCCCCTCCCCCCTCCCCAAACCAAATTCCATGATCCGCCCCTGTATGCATCTACCCGTATTTCGAGTGACTTTAACCGCTTCCGGTGCCGTGAAAAGTACGGCCAGTAGAAAAAAACTGTTATTTCTCGATGAAAATGTGATTAACGCATTCCTTAGGCATTCATTTACTTACTTACTTCCACTTCACGGACAGGCCAAAAGTCTTTTTTTTTTTTTTTTTTTTTTTTTTTTTTTTTTTTTTTAACTGCGTTTACGTCTAACAGCGAGGTCTTTAGAGATGAAAAAGGATGGGGGCAAGGAAATGGGAAGGAATTTGGCCATGGCCTTTTTAAGGAAGCATCCCGACATTTGCCTGGAGTGATTTGGGAAACCATGGAAAACCCAAATCTGGATGCCCGGACGGGGAATCGAACCTGCCGTCCTCCCGAATGCGAGGCCAGAACGCTATCCGTTACACCACCACGCTCGGTGACTAAAAAAGCCTGTTCGGACCTCATTCCTTAGGCATTTCTATTCAAGAAAAAGTGTACCCGTGTACCCGAAGCAGACAAAATAGGTACGGAAAGAAGTAATATAATGAAAATCGTCGGGTTACGCGTGGTATTAGCGGATGTGTAGCAGCCATCTTTGCGGTGAATGTGCTCTTCCTCAAGCGGTACACATGTTGATTTCAAAGACTGTATTAGTGCACGGTGTGGTTAGGTTGAAATGCAGCCTGGACCAGAATTACGACTAATATTCCATGGCGTATAGTGGATTTTGAGTGTAGAAGAAAATGGTCACGCCAAATTATGACTATAATTACGTCACAGGCGGCTCAAGTTGTCTATTAGGGAGCGTGCACTAACTACGTGGCTCGGTTCAGGGGGGGGGGGGTGTGGCTGATAGGCTACGCTGGGCTACGTGGGAGGAGAGGGGGGGGGGTTCCGAGCCAGGCCACGTAGCTTTCCTTTCATAACATTTTTCACAGTTAAAATGATGGAACAGAACATCACAACAGCATGTGGATATTTATTTCCGTCAGTTAATTATCTCCGTATGTCTCCGTTTGACAGGAGAAAACAGTACAAATAGCCTTCTGGAATCAAAAGGGGAAAAAGCTACGTGCTACGTGGGGTGGGGGGTAGATGCAAAAGCCACGTAGGGCTACGTGCGGGGAGGAGGGGTCCAAAGAAGGCCAAAATGGAGCTACGTGGTTTATGGACGCTCCCTTAACGCAAAGTCAGTAACGTGCGCAACCGTATGTTTGGGCGCGCATTACACCTTTTTTTTCATATTTTACGACTTTCGTGTTGATTTTCCCTTAAAGCAGCGGTTCCCAACCTTTATTGGTACACGACCCACTTTAAAGTAAAAAAAACATTCGCGACCCACCTAATATGAGAGTCTATCTAATATCAGAATGCGAACTGTTGTCTGACCTCGATACGCTATCGACTATACTATCCTGCGAAAAGGCAAATTTTAGTACAAAGGATATACTATGAACAAAAACAAGGATTGATAATACATAAAACAACAAACATATCATTGGCCGGGAGGCGGCTGTACAGACCATCACCTCATCAAGTTGACTTCTGAAATTCCACGATTAGAAGTAACGCGATCAGCATACTAAAATGCAACTGGTCTGCCAAGTCGATTTTTAGTGGAAACCACCTGGAGAACCGATTTTAGTGGTTAATTGGTAGGTTTATCATTATGTTTTACTACACCCAAATATGAAAATATGGAAGACTGGGAGCCGGAAAACACAATGGTAAACTTACCAGTCAACCACTAAAATGCGATTTGTAGATATGACTTGGCACATCAGTCGCATATTCCTGCTTTGCTATTAACAAGGATAATTGGTAAGATGCTATGGTAGACTGTTTGTTGCCCTGACACTGACTTTTCAATTGTAAATTTGGTCGAAAGATAATGTTTTTTTTATTATATTGAATGAGTTCAAGAGGCTTATCCGTGTACTCAGGATGTTTGGTTGACAAGTGCCTTGCAAGTTTTGATGGCTTTCACTGGACTAATTTTCACAACAAATCACGCACTGAGGTATTGGCTCCTCTTCAGTACCCGAAAACACAAATCTGTATTTCAAATAATCCGGATTATACGTTCGCAGATACGTCTTTAGCTTTTTCTTGCTGCCTGCATTGTAATTACAAATACTTGGTTGGATACTCTCTTTTACGGCACGATGCAGTCCTCAACAAACTTTCCATAATCACATTAAATGTGCTCTCAATAAAAACAAAATGCAAACAACAATTCACTCTCACAGGCCGAGAAAGACTGTTTGCATCAAAGACTTTGGTTTCGATTCAAGCATAAACAAGAAAATGACAATCAGAAAAGTAAAACTGCCAGTGGTATGCGCGCACATCTCCACCTTAGAGCGGGGCGGGAGAGGAGGTGTCCAGGGGTTGCCATAAGGATTGCGCGATTACTGCCGCTGCTGTATCTCACGACGTGGTTATTGTATAATACCGGCTAACTGATAAAGAAAACTTTTTTTTCTCACAAAGTTTTAATTTAAGCTAATAGCTTTCATGATTAGTGCACTTGTAAAATATTGTGTTATATTTTTTAAATAGATGAAATATAAGATATATTTATGGGTCAAAAACGTAGATTGTTCCGCGACCCACCAGTGGGTCGCGACCCATAGGTTGGGAACCGCTGCCTTAAAGACTAAGCGCAAAGGAAGCAGCTAGTCGTATTTTCAACGCGAATTAACAGTTTTTTCTTCTGACCGTACTTTGCACAGTAACCTTTGCTCGAAGCTTAATTCATAGGGAGTAGTGGGTGGGCTGGGATATTCTCCACCAGTGAAAAACTGTTACTGACCTGTTGAAATTAGGATTAACTGCTTCCTTATAATGTCCTCTTCACGTTGTACACTCTCCTTTTCCGGAAAAGTCAGCCACGAATTAAATTAAAAATGTCTAAATATGACACTGCAGCGCTGCTATTAGTTGCCGCCGGCGCTGTGAAATCAATAATCTCTTGAAATGTTGGTTTAATTCTTTGTTGTAATATTTTCTTGCCGTTTTAGCTTCACTCCGTTGCAAAACGTCGCATAAAATTAACAGATACAAAAATTTTATCCGAAATCCAGTACTATAAGGCTCACCATCTTGGAATCGATATAAGCAGTCAGAGATAATCGATTGCTTCAGTTGTAAACAAATGCGCAGTTTGTCTCTGGTTTGCGACATGGGCTGCCGCAGAACGAATTTCCCGTAAACTTTTTACTCTTGGTCCAGGCCGAATTTCAACCTAATCATTTAATTTAATTTATTTAATTTTTAATTTAATTTAATTGCAATGGAGCACAGGCTCCGGTGGCAATTTCCCTACACACCCATCTTCCCCCTATCCTGCATCTACCTACATTTGCCCTCTACAAATTTTATCTTTAAATTCTTTCAAAGTTTTCGGTAAATTATTCATCATTTCTCTTGGTAACTCATTCCAATCCCTGACACCCTTACCTAAAAAAGAGAATCTTCCCACACCCTTGTGCCTGAAATCGAGTGCCAGCTTGTGATCATGGTCATCTTTTCCCTTCCATGCACTACTTTTCATACCTATTGCAATATCTTTCCATGCCTCATCGCCAGTATACGCCCTGTACACTCCCATGACCCTCCTCATCCTCCTCCTGTCTTGCAATGAATCCCATTCCAGCTCCTTTATCATATCCGTCACTGATTGCATTCTGCGATCATTTCCAGAAACAAATCTAGCAGCCCTTTTTTGCACCCTCTCCAACTCCTGTATTTGATACGTAAAATGAGGGTCCCATACTACACTACCATATTCGAGCAATGGTCTGACCAAAGTTTTGTAACCTAATTCCTTTACTTCTCTCGTACATCCCCTCATCACTCTCTCCAACAAGTGCAGAACTGTGAAACCTTTTCCTACCACCTGTCCTATGTGTCCTGCCCAGTTAAGTTTGTTATCAAAAGTAATTCCAAGATATTTACATTTCAAGTCTTCAGCAAGCAATTCTTTTCCCACCTTATATTCATAATTAACCTTTTGTTTTTTATTTGTGTATCTAATAAGCTGACTCTTCTTTGTATTTATCTTCATTCCATGTTTACCAACCCAACTAGATATCCTGTCCAGATCACCCTGCAACTGTTTACAATCCTCTATCGTTTTGATTCTTTTATATAGCATTATATCATGATCACTATGACAAAACGAACCTATTTAGGTTGATTTGATCCCTGTACCGATAATTTTTGAGTCATTTTTACAGTGCTGCTAACATTTCGCGGTTGCGGAGCATCTGATATTTCGGCATTTTGAATTTAATTCGTGGCGACTTTTCCGGAAAAGGAGAGTGTACAACGTGAAGAGGACATTATAAGGAAGCAGTTAATCCTAATTTCAACAGGTCAGTAACAGTTTTTCACTGGTGGAGAATTTCCTACCCCACCCGGAGTAGTTTCCGTCGGAACGTGACATAGTGCTTATGAAAGTTACTTAAATAACTGATAACTAAATTTCTCGTGCCATTGGTTTTGATAAAAAGATTCAGTTTTCATTATGGTCCAGGCTGAATTTCAACTTAACCACAATCTCCGCTAATATTGGCGCTACAAATTCAAAGCCTCAATCACACGCGCATTGATACAATCATTTTATCCTAAGTTAGCAACGTCGTGTATCGCGACGTAAACTTGAACCAATTTATACACTTTTAGTCAAATTTTACAACCTAAGGAATGTGTCTACCAAATTTCAGACCGTTAGGACAATTAATGTAGGTTCCTATGTATTAAAGAGGAGCCAATTTTTTAAACGTTTTTTTCGAACCAATAAAATTGTGTTAGCGAATGGTATGTTATGTGATAGGAAAGGGCATGAAAAATGCTGCAGATTTACACGTCTTTGAGAGCTTATAGAGCAATTCAAAAGTGTTCGTTTGCAGTTTTTTGAGCAAATTTTTGAAAACTTTACATAGCTGTAATTAAAAAACGAGTAAATATATCTCAGTTAAATTTGGTATAGTGTATATGATGGGGATTCTCCGATAACCGTGGCGCCGCAATTTGATGATTGATTTTTATGTAACTGGACGGAATTGAAAGTAAAGAATAAAATATTTTGGCAGTTCTATCATTACCGTGGCGCCAAAATCTGATGATGAATTCCTCTAGAACTCGACGAAACAAATCGAAAATAAAGAATAAAGTTTTTTGATATCTCGTTTGGTTTTCGAGATATAGCATGTTAAAAATCAGTCATAAGTATAGTTCCTTCTGCTTTTGGTGTTTTTTTCTTCTTCTCCAGGACGTATTTCAACCTAGCAACAATCACTAGGAAGAATATAAAACACCTATAGTGCATTTCCGCCTCTTAGATATGGTGGTTTTGGTGAAAAAAATTCTGGTCCAGGCCGAATCTCACCCTAACCTCCTCACTTTTGAGATACAATATTTAGAGAACTAAGCGAGATATCAAAAAACTTTATTCTTTATTTTACATTTGTCTCGTCGAGTTCTATAAGAATCAATCATCAGATTGTAGCGCCACGGTAATGATAGAATCCCCAATATTTTGATATCTCGCTTAGTTCTCGAGAAATCGTATCTCAAAATTGACGTAGTATGAAATACGGCCTGGACCAGAAGAAAAATTTCGGCAATGTTGCGCCCTGTGTTTAGTACAATTTTTGCAGCAGTAACTGTACACACCTACGATGTACGATGTAAACGTCCAGAGACATTTTGAAATATGAAAGATTGATAGCGTAGTTAATTTAGTTCAATTAAAAAAGTGAGCAGTTAAATAGATATTTGATTTTATTATATCTTATTCATTGGAGGTAGCCTATTTTACAGCGGTTATTTAATTTATAATTTGTAATTTTGGTTTTTTAGCGTATTTTTATCGTATATTTGGTATGTTAACGTGAGCAAAGAAAGATATGCGCATACCTATTGAATAAATTAACGCATTAACAAGTCTAGACAGGAATTTTACGAACTTTATATAGATACTCAAGACTTGGTAGGAATAAAATGAAGTGGCCAGCGTACATATGACAGATCATTTGGCAAAATCAACTTAAATACTGGGATATACTTCCGGTTACAGTCTTTTTCACAGTTTAGATTGTATCGTAGCCTGAAAATAAATATAGAAAAAGCAACAGAGTGGGCAATTCTTAGCGGCATCGGCAAGAGCGCAATCACTGGGACTCATCAAGGAACTGTCGTTTTGGTCTGAAAACTGTTACACACGTTCCTTGGGTGATATTATTTAATATATGTTGCTCTTAGAGCTGTAAAACTTAAACAAACCTTACAAACTAAACTCAAAAAGTGACGTTACCTTATACGGCGTGTGACTGGGAGATATACTATAACGACGTATAACAATCATGCAGACGTTCTTGGAACGATATTATTTAAGAATATGTTGCTGTCACAGCCATTAAAAATGTATTCATGGAAGAATTTGCACATGCATACAAAAAAAAAAAAAATCAATCGTAAGCAAACGATAGACGCCATAATTACGTACACACATGCCAGAGACAATACTAGCACACGGCATTTATGAAAGTAGGTTGCGGTAATATTAACGTAAGTTGTGTTTATGATGAAAGAGCAGCAGTATTCGTGTTTTAACATAGGGATGAAGGAATTTAATATTTATAAATGTTTTTAATCTGAGGTTGAAATGCAGCCTGTACCAGAATGGCACATACTTTTTGTTTCTAAAACAAAACTCTGTTGAATTTGTTAAAGATTTAATTTTTCTTTATTTTCCAGCAGCATTAGCGGTGGTTTTGGATATGTTGAAAGACAGGCTGATTCAAAAATTGAAATTTATTTAAAATTTTTGAGCTACCATGATTTTCGAGCAGAATTATTAGCAGCGCTTGTGGATAGGTTCAATGTAGCCTGGACCATAATGTTCATAGAAGCTGCCCGTTGTAGCTTAATGAATTTTTTTTTTTTAATTGAGCTACCGTGATTTTGAGCAGAATTAATAGCGCCGCCTGAACAGAGGTGAAGCAGGAACGTTTGCGTTATCATTATACATCGCCGTATGCCTTTTCCCAGTCGCGCGAGGCTTAACGGTCAATTTTCGAGTCAATTTTCTGAGAATTGATATATTTTACAGCTCCAAGAGCCACATATATTAAATAATATCACTCAACTAACGTGTACAACAGTTTTCAGGACAAAACTAGTATTCCTTGATGAGTCCCAGTGTCTGGGCTATTACCGCGGCATCAACTTAACGAATGTCTAGAGAGATGATATCCTAAGGTCCAGGCCTCATTACACCACACATGGCGGTACACATTCCCGTTTTAATTTTTTGCAATAAAAATAAAAAGTATTCTCTTGTAGCCGAATCATCAGACAGGGAATGGGAAAACTGTTTATTATTTATCTTTCGATTTATGGTACAATGAAGCCTGGACCACAGTAAAGATTGATGGAGTTGTAGCGCCATTCACGCTACGTGTCTATACGATTAGAATTTACTGTGGTTCAGGGTTCATTTACCAAACATTACGGTTCAAATACCCATCTAATTATATTTTTTTATGAAAAATGAAAAATGCCTTTGAAGACACCGCTACAGTTCACCAACAGAAGTACCTAATGGCAATATGAGAAACTAAATTTTGCGAATAAAATTCATATCAGAAATTAACTAATATCATCACGGCTACGAAAAAAAATTAAAATTGTTTATAACATCCTTCTCCCTCAACCTTTTTCCCTACTAATAACACAGACTTGGACAAAAATTGGGAATCTCTCACGGCTTCCTTGATAGTTCACTCACGGCTATGAAGAAAATGTACAATATCTTTTTCACTGCATCCTTGATTAAATAGATGTATTATATCTCTGGTTGTTTACATCGTAGGTGTATAGTTACTGCTGCAAAAATTGTACTACCCAAGGGCACAACATTACCTGGCTATAGCCAAATTTTTTTCTTCTGGTCCAGGCCGTATTTCAAATTAACTACGTCAATTTTGAGATACGATATCTCGGAAGAACTAAGCGAGATATCAAAAAATTGTATTCTTTACTTTCAATTTGTCTCGTCGAGTTCTATAAGAATCAATCATCAGATTGTGAGGCCACGGTAATGATAGAATCCCCAATATTTTGATATCTCGCTTAGTTCTCGAGAAATCGTATCTCAAAATTGACGTAGTATGAAATACGGCCTGGACCAGAAGAAAAATTTCGCTATAGCCAAATTTGATGATGAATTCGTAAGTATCTCGTCGTGACAAATCGAAAATAAAGAGTACAGTTTTTTGATATCTCGCTTACTTCTAGAGATATTGAATCTCAAAAGAGTGTAGGTTGGGATCTTGCCCGGACCAGAAAAAAAAAACCACCAAAACCAGTATACACGGTGGAAATGCGTTTTATTTTCTTCCTAGTGGCTGTTGTTATGTTGAAATACCACAAGTCCTACTTTCTCCATTCTTATTTTACAGCTACCGAAACGTCACCAAACGTACAAGGAACTATACCTATAATTGATTTTTAACATGCTATATCTTGAAAACCAAGTGAGATATCAAAAACTATTATTTTTTATTTTCGATTTGTTTCGTGTAGTTCTACAAGAATGCATCATAATGTGTCGCCGGGGTAATGATAGAACTGCCTGTATATGAATAGTACATCCCTGACAAATTTTATGAAAATCGGAAATGGTGAGATTTAGAGAGAATAATTGCTGTAAAGTACCTTGAGCATCAGCTTTTAGATTTCTTGAATCAGTAGTCTCTAATCTGTTTAACTGCTTCCCTGCGTATGATGGAAAATGCCAGACAGCTTAAGCAAACCAGAACCTCCTATGACTACCATCAAGAACATTAAAATTCTATGCAACTTAACATTTAAACCGATCGCTAAAACACACCGCTGGCTCCGGCATTTTACCATTTAAAGTCAGTTTACAATCTAAAAGTTCAAAACTCAGGAAAATAACAGCTTCGCAATGCGTCACTAAACTAACATTAGAAGTAAAATAAATTGTATCAGAAACTTACGTGTACACAGCCGCAGCATAGAACCAACACGAAAATACAGGTTACAGGTATCACAGGATGCTTAGAATACCCCATTTTAAAAATAAACCCCCAGTAAAAGTAGCGGGATGTACAAAACCGCTAGATAAAAAACAAATGATGTAGATTCATTATTTGTAATAAAAGTATGGCGGATGTATTTGACGTCCTGCGATTACCGTCGACAAAGAGATTATAATACTGGTCTCATTTTAAGTTGCATGCGGATGTAAAACTACGCACTTATTTATAGTAAATCTATTTCGGGAGAGTTTTGTGTCTGTGAAAATATATTTTGAACAAAGTTTAAAGCAAGGATTTATATTTAACGAATTTTCGTTTCGTTTTTAAAAAATTTGTAGAGTTAAAAAAAAAAGATATTTATATCTGTGACTACGTTAATGAAATGTAGCAGCTAGTAGTGGAATAACCATTTTGAACTTCTCGTTTAAATCCAAAAAATTAATATTCGTGTTCCAATGGCTATCGGATACTAAAAGTCAACTTTATTTGTTTATTTAAGAGGCAACAATGCCTTTAAATATAATTTAATTTTCCTGAGCTACCATTACCACACAGATGTATCTCCACTTTGTTTAAAATATAGTCTCAGATAAAGTTTTACAAATCTTTATTTATTTTGGCCTTCGGTGACACAGACCATACAGCCATCTTATGTATTATACATTGGTACACCGTAGTTACAACATGCATAGTTTGTACAATAGAAATTACAGCAGTACATATACATTTATTTACAATTAAAATTCACAAGAACAATGTTCAGATATGCGACAGTTTCCTGCCTTTTTCATTCAAAATTCGATATCTCCATTTTTTAAGTATTCAATTATACATCTATATACCCCTTTAATATCACTGGCTAGAAGTAAGATTAAATTTGTGGGTAGGGGGATTCGCATTCTGGCTAGTTCATTTATCATTTTATCCTGATGAGATTTAAATTTTTTGCATGAGAATAGTATGTGATTTATGTCTCCAACAGTCTGGTCTTGACAATCACAAAGAGGAGATTCTCGAATCCCTATCCGGTGCAGGTGGCTTGGGAAATTCCGGTGATGGAAATGAGCTCTGGAAATAGTGGTAATAAGGCATCTGCTGATGTTCCACTTGTAAAACCATGGTTTTGTTGGTATTATTGGTTGGACACTTCCGTAGTGTGAGCCTTTAATGGTTTTTGATATATTCCATTCTTCTTGCCAAGTGTCCCTTGCTCTTTCTTTGATGCTTGGGATCATGTCTGCGACCACAAGTTTCATGTTCTCTTTGTGTCCCACATGTATAGCTTGTTTGGCCAACAAATCCACCTGTTCATTGTGCTTTATTCCGCTGTGGGATGGAATCCATAGCAGATATGTCGTAATACCTAGCTCCCTGTTGTACTTTATGTGTTTCGTGATTTCAATTATTAATAGGGATAAGCGATTGTCCCAGGTTGTGTTTTCCAAACTCTTAAGTACATTAAGGGAGTCTGTCAGAATCACTAAGTCTAAATTAAATATATCAGATAAGCATACAACAAAGACATATTTTTTATGGTAATCGATTAAAACGCGACAACAATCATTTTTAATGATATAACGCATCTATTCG